>JBCNJP010009716.1:0-27343 GCA_039602395.1 Deinandra increscens subsp. villosa | reverse complement strand
GAGACAATAGGTCTTTTGACAATGCCAACCTAAAAAGTTCATGTGCTTTATGTTTTGTGTCAAATTGCTTCCTTTTTCCAAAGTCAAGATGCCATTGCATTTTAAGTTTCCCATGAAAATTAGTGGGATAGACATATAGATTCTTAATCGGAATCCACAAATTTGTATCCGTAGCATCAATGTATGCTTTAAAAGTTGTAACCCAACCATGATAATCTTCAAGTTTTAACAGGTTTGGCACTTTCTGGCTGGGACTATCAACAAACCTTTGAAGCTCATCCATTTTGAAAATGTATAATCGGGTATCAAAAACTTCTGGAGCAAAATCAGAGGCCTTAACAATGGATTTTAGGGGTCAAAACGGACGACAATGACCATAAGGCGATTGAAGTATAGATCTCGTCGAGACGGTCATTTTTTTACTGGTAATAGACCCCGTAACTAAAAACATAGCTCAAGATACACCCGTTTTAGTTAAACTAGTATACTGCCGAATAAAAAATTTTCACCGAATGAAAAGTTTCACCGGATGAAAAAATAATACTAGCGAATGAATCACAATAACACAAAATGTAGCTCAAGATACACCCATTTTAGTGAAACTAGTATACTGCCGAATGAAATTTTTTTCACCTAATGAAAAGTTTCACCAGATGAAAAATAATACTAGCGAATGAATCACAATGATCGAATGAAAGATGATTACCGAATGACCTTGATTCACCAAATGACTATATTCTGCGAATGAAACTCAGAAAATGAACTCAGCGAATGATAGCGAATAATCAGAAAATGAAGAATTTTAGTTGTCGAATGACCAGAAAATGATGAACGAATGAACACCGAGTGAAATTAGAGACTCATTTGGTGACACATTTTTTAGAAAAAATCACTGATTTCGTGAGAATTTTAAAACTGACTTCAGCAAAGATGGTCTAAATCATATTTAGCACAAACTGATCGGATCAGAATTTTAAAATTTGCACTTTTTGAAACTGAAATTTGAAACATGCTCCAAATTTGAAATTTTCACAGAACACAACAACCAGGTCGGTCTTGTGGACACGCAGAGAAAGTCCGATGAACTATATGAAACACCAAAGAAAATGAAGAAGATCCTCAAATGAACAACTATCAGGTCGATACTCACGTATACGCAGAGATAGTCTGATTATTTGAGAAAATAAAGAAAATAAAACAAGTTGAAATCTTTACAAAATGAGCACATGTTTACACAGTGACTTCTCATTTTTGTTTTCACACATCTTTGTATATCATAAATAACTCTTCAAGATGCTATTCATTAAGTCAAGCATAGCATTTAGTGTATAGCACATTTGAATTTGAATACTTTCTGACTTGCCAAGCCTACCTAGCACATCAAATAATGGTATTATGGCTTTTTCATCTACTCTATCCACGAGTCAGAAACGCTAGCCAATGAACCATCATTTCCCAATGATCAATTTCTTAATTTTGGACATTTTTCAATGTTTTTGTTTGTTCCATGACTTTTTCTCCCCTGTAGGATCGAGAACCGGTTACAGAGTAAACCAAATACAAGAATATACTTAATGTTTAACCAAGCAGAAACAAGTTAAGCCATTATCTCTGTTATCGTTAATAAGACGAGACTCCTTTGGTGCAGCCTGATATCTTGCACATAAGAAAACACTGAACATAATGCCAGACCTGCTTACTGTAAGATTCATCAAATATCCAATCATGGCTCTATACATGTGCTCATCAACCGATTCACCACTCAAGTCAGTTGCAACTTATGAGAAGTTGATATAGAAGTTTTGACAATTGAAGTGGACTGCATTTCAAATCTTTTAAGCATATCCTGGATGTACTTGGATCGATTCAGAAAGATACCTTCAGCAGTCTACTTCACTTGAAGCCCTAAGAAAAAATTAACTTCTCCCATAGAACTCATATTAGATTTAGCTCTCATGAGAGCTTTAAACTCCTTGCACAGTATAGTATTTGTTGAAACTAAAGATAATATCATCTACATAAATTTGTACCATCAGCATGCCTTTACCAATAGTCTTGATGAATAGTGTTTTGTCGATGGCTCCTCTTTTATAACCATTCTTTAGGGGATAGGTAGAGAGTGTCTCATACCATGTCCTTGGAGCTTGTTTGAGACCATACAAGGCCTTGATCAGCTTACACACCATGTCAGGATAGTGTGGGTCTTCATAACCTGGATGGTTAACAAACATACACTTCTTCATTGAGCAATCCATACAGGAATGCACTCTTCACAATCATTTGATACACTTGAAAGTTCTTGAAAACTACATTGGCCAGAAATATTTTGATTGCTTCTAGCCTTGCTACAAGAGAAAAAACTTCATAATCTATGCCCTCTTCTTGAGCATAACCCTGAACCACTAACCTTGCTTTATTCTTCACCATAATTCCTCTTTCATCCATCTTATTACTAAACACCCACTTAGTTCCAATTGGTTATACCACTTTGAAAAATCAACCAAATTCCAAACTCTTTGTTTGTTGATTTGAAACAGCGCTTCTTGCATTGCATCAATCTAACTGTTATCCCTTAATGCTTCAGTCACCTTCTTTGGTAGTGCCTGAGATGGAAAACAAGCATGCAAGCAGATATTGGCATCAACAAACTTGCTTCTTGTTATCACAGGTGTTGAAACATCTCCAATTACATTTTCCATTGGATGATTTTTGCTGACTATGGTATTTTGATACATAAGAAATTCATGACTTTGGTGATTTGTTGGAATGTTGAGTCGTGAAGCACAACCTCAAGTTGTATGTCACAAACTTGTGAAAAGGGTTCATGCTGTTCTGTTTGTAACTTAAATGAACTGGGAGATGATTCAAGTAGCTGGTGTACGTGTGGTGTGTATAAAAATATAGCAATATAAATGACACCTTTTGTACATTAGCTTTTAAATTTATAAACACGTAATCTTAAAAACAATACTATTTCACCACATTCATGGGCAAGTGCACCCATCATGGAGCAATATAGTATGGGTAAAATTCCAAGATCGTCCATGGTTACAAGGGAAAGGGAGTCTTTTTAAATAAAAGTCTTCAGAGATAACCTGACCAAGATACATTTTATAACTTTAGAGGAATAGGTTGGTTAGTATAATAATATGGGTATAGATAATAAAGATAAATTTGGGGTTGTAGCATATTCAGTCGAAGATAGTGTTACTTGGGGGACTTGCCAATGGTGGTATTGATAAGATGTTAGATACCTCCATTCCTTAAGATTATTACTAACTAGTTAAGGAGGACTGTTTTGTCCTGGAATCCTTTCTCACGTTCCTCTCATTTCCCATAAGGAACTCAAGAGGACCGTTCTGATTAGGAATAAATGGAGTAAGTATACAAGTAATAGTTGTAGGGCCCGATGGGTCGTCGGCGCCGTTACAATCGAATACGTTGTCATGAACAAGCAAGGGAATAACCCACGTATCAGATTATTTTAATAATGAAAAGCATCTTTATAAGGGATTATGGTATGTTTCCTCCACGCACCGCTTTTGCGCGAACATGGGAAGTCATAACCATAACCAAGTTCACAAACATGTATCTCATCGACTTCCATGACGTGACACAATATTACTAACCCTTATCCCAACCAATACCTTCAGGTCATAGTTAGTGTGAAAGTCATGTTTGTTTAGATAGACATAAAACTCACGAACGTATTACTTTGCAATATCGAAAACAAAAGCTCAAAAGATGGTATATGAAAATGGAAACGAGAGTGAAGCTTGAGCAAGGCTTGATGTGAAATAACGAGAATGGCTCAATTTATAGGCAAAATTCCGGACTGGCACAGGCCGTGCCTGGCAGGCAACGGGCCATATGGCTTCAAATAATCTACACGAATCTTCGATGGGCAGAGGCACGGGCCATTTAAGTTCAGAGGCACGGGCCGTGTGACACAGAGGATGTTGATGCATATTTGGGTAGTCATGTGAAGTATCTGAACAAGACGATGTTGCAAGGATGCTACTACACGAACTGGGTCCGAACTGACAGGAACCAGTGTCATCCGAACTGCCAGTTCAGATGGGTTCGGATCAGACGAACTGCCAGTTCGTCTAAGTTCGTACAACAGCAGTATATATAGGCTTGTTGCATTGTAATTCAGTAACAATTGAGAGAGAACTGAGAGAGACCAGATCTTAACTATGTGTTTTTTAGTGTGTTTCTCTGTTTGAGCTTTATTGAGAGTTTGTAATTGAGTCTTTGTTGATTTCAATAAAACAAACTTTTATTTACATCTTGTTCTCTCATATACGATCAAGCAAACCTATAGTAAGATCTGTTTCACGCTTTTTCAAGTGGTATCAGAGCTTTCTGGTTCACTCTACTGATCTGTGGTTGCTATTTACCGAATTTTGGAGTCAAAAAGTGTAATTTTTCAAATTTTTGGAGTGTTTTTGCGAGTTTTTGACCGTTTCATTCGAGAGTTTCATGAAAATTTCACTCCTAAATCATTCCTTATCACTTTTCTGATTCACTGCTAAAAATCTCGTTCAAATCTGTCCAAAATCATGTTTTTTGCTCGAAAATTGTTTGGTTCGTTCCAGTTCGGGTGAGATAGTTCAGATCTGAAAATAACCGTCAACCGAACTCCCAGTTCGTTTAAGTTCGGACTTCCGAAGTGTTAGTTCGGATAGGTTCGTGTGAGTTTGATAGTTTCGGTTGACTGAAGTTCCAGTTCGGAAGATTTTTAGTTCGGATCATTTGAGTTCGGTTAGGTTCAATTTGCAAAGTCTCAGTTTGGATAAGCTAACGAAGTCACAGTTCGGACTAGTTCAGACAAATTTGGAATTTTCGGTTGTTTCACTAAAACGGACGTAACTTGAGAACTGTTAAGAGTTACAGGAGCTAATACCAGCCAAAATGACCGTCTCGAAGAGATGTACATTTTTACTGCCTCACGGCTAGTACCCTCCGTTTCGATATCCAACATCCATTTCTAAGACCTCCGTTTTCGAGTTTGAAGTTTTAATATCTAATTTCACAAATTTCAAAATGTATGAAATTGATGCATTTATTGCGGGTCATGGTCAGAATGTACCGAAGTTGATAAATCTTGGAGATTACCATAGTTGGGAAACAAATTTTAGAGCATATATTGCTGATTTGGATAAAACATTATGGTTACCGGTTACAAATGAATATAAGTATCCAACTTATGGTGGTGATTTTAAGGAGAGACGGGATTTTTCAATTGAAGAAAGGAAATCGTATGATCAAAATGATAAGGCTGTTGCACTTATCTGATAGCTTTGCCTATAACTCTTGTAAGCCAAGTCAAGTATTGTCACAAAGCAAAGCAGATATGGGATTTTGTAAAGAGACAGTGTGAGGAACATATGTCTAATACCTCTCAGAAAACAGAAACAGTTGATCAAGGTTTGAAGTTTAAAGGTAAGAGGAATTAGAGAAGAAAGAAGCAAAGTTATCTGAAGAAAATAATTTTCTGAGAAAAGAATCGGAGGAATGAAAAAATAAAATTCGTGATGATTACGAAGCAAAAATTCAAAAAGGGTGCATCTTCCTCTTGTACAACGTGTTCTAACTTTGTTAGAATTAAGGAAGATTGGTTGAAAGAGAAAGAAGTGTTATTGTAACAAAGCAGAGACTGCACAAAAGATGCTGAAGAAACATTTGATGCTTTATTTGAGAAATGTTATCCTCTTCAAGAAAAATATGAAAATGTTAATAAATTTGTTATCGAAGCTGCTGATAGAATAATTCAACTTCAGGAGGAACTTACAAGTTTGCGTGATAAAAATGGTGAGGTTCAAAGGCAAAATAACATCTTGAAACAAGATGTTGTCTATTATAAGAAACAGGTAGAGAAAATTACTACAGAAGTTTTGGAAGAGTGTGATTTGAGACAACGTCATAAAAGTGAATATAACAGATTGTTAGACAAGTACATTGCTTCGCAGAAAGAGTTGATGGAAGCTAATGTGAAAATATCTAAACAAAAGATAGAGATTTTTGATTTGCAAAGGAAATTGAAAAATTGTAACAATTCACCGACTGTCCTGAATTATTTGTATGAGTTGGAGAAGAGTAAGGAAAATGGTAAAGATGAAAATCTTCATCAAGTTCCTGCTCCTGTGGATATTGAAATGTCTATACCAGCTATACCATCTGGTATTGAACAACATGATTATTCAAAATTTGCTGATACCAGTTCAGGAAAGAAAACAATGTCCAAGTCCAAGAAGAAAAATAAAGAAAAGGTTGATTACAGCAACGGATTGAAGTTTGAGTCCAAATCTACATTTCTTGAAAAAGAAAAGGTGTTTAATGGAAATCCATGAAAAATGAAAGTGCCAAAGTTTTCTAAAATCGTGATAGATGATTCTTTGATTTTCGGGAAGAATGATCTGAAAGGAATCAAGTCTAAATTTACAAAGCTTACCAAACAAGGTCACGAGATGCCAAATTCTGTTCAAGATAAATTCAAGCAGAAAAAAGGTGGTTTAGAATTTGAAGGAAAAGAAATGCCAATTAAGGATTTTGATAAAAAGGATTTCAAAGCTAAGCAGAAAAAGAAACATAAGGTGTTTTCGGATAAGAAGATTTAATTTTGGAAGAAGAAAGTCTACTACAGATGAAAAGATTTCTTCTAAAGAGTCTTCTTGCATATCTGATGCTACAACACCAGGCGGTAAAAATTCAAATTCATTTTATTCCACTAAATCTAACAGGTTTTATTATCAAGATGGATTCTTTGGTTATGGAGATGATTCTGGCCTTTATGATTCTCCAAAATGTTTTCAAAAATCTCAGAAACCAAAGAAATCTAAACCTGTGATTTCAAAAGTTCATGATGAATGTTCGACTGATCAGTTTTGAAAACCAGTTTCAATCACTCAAACTAATCGTCGTCTGTGTTATGTTTGTCGTGAGAGGGGTCATTATGTAAATAATTTTCCTACGACAACTAACAATTCATCATCAAATGCCAAACATACAAAGTATGTTGATCTTGATGGCATTATTTTTAGTGAACCAATGCCCAATACTAAATTTTTCTGGAAAAAGAAGCTTAATTTGGAAAAGTTGGGTAGTAGTTTTTTTATTGTCACTCATCAGTTGACAATGGTTCACAAGAAATCTCATAACCAAAATAAGAATGGAGACCAAAAATTGTCTCTACGGCCAACACTAATTTTGTTGAAGACACTAGTCGACCCACAACCGTGGAGGGGGGGGGGTCAGGGTTTAAAAGACTTATTATTTTCCAGTGTTTGCAGGTATTTCAAGAAGACTGTTATTGATTAAAAAATTGCTGACAGTGAGATACTTGTGGTTGATTTAAGTTAAAATGCATCGTTGCTATCTTTGAAATATTGATTTTCAAAAAATATATTTTTCAAAAATGTGTCAAGTGTTGATCGATTATTTTCATTTTTGTTTTTCATTTTCTTTTGTTCATATTTGGAAAATTCAAAAAACAAAGAGTTTGTTGAATTTTAGGGGGAGAAATTATGGAAAATATAAAAAAATGAAAAATTCAGAAATTGATCCGACAAATGCGAGAAATGATAGTACATCAGCATATACATTTATCTGTCATGGATAGATTAAGTCTAAAGGCTATAGGTACTTGCATAATCTGTGAATGTGCATGACAAATCTGATATCTGCAAGTAAGATATAAATATAAAGCTTGCCTGATGATCTTTGGTTATTTGCTTCTTGATTAATGATGTGTGATGATTCTGACAAAAATATAATAAGAGATATCCTGATGAATGCATGTTTTCATTTTGAAAGATTTAAACTTGTTTGATTTTCTTTATTTTCTCAAACGATCGGACATTCTCTACATATCGAAAGATCGACCTAATTGTTGTTCGTTTGAGGTTCTGCTTTATTTTTCTTGGCGTTTCGTATAATTCATCGGACTTTCTCTGCGTATACGGAAGTATCGACCCGGTCGTTGTTGAATTATACAATTTTAACTTGTTTTGCTTTCTTATTTTCTCAAATACTTGGGCTTTCTCTGCGTGTCCACAAGACCGACCTGATTGCTAGGTATTTGAGGTTCTGCTTTATTTTTGCATGACTCATCAAGGATGATTAAATCTCTAAGAAAAATTTCTTCTATATGATAAACATGATGATTTGCCAGTATTTCTGATAGAGTGGAGGCTGAGTTATCAGTGCATGATCAAATTACCTTAAGCATATCTGAAAATGATAATTATGATTGGTGCATGCTGAAATAAACATAAATGTTCTATTTGCGATTATCTTGGCTTGCATGCTGATTAAGGCCGAAAGTGAAATGTGCTGGATGCATTATGTTTGATATGATCTCGCGTCATGATCTTTCTCGCAAAATCAAAAATAGAATTTGATTCTGTATTGCATTTTCATTTCATTTCAGAAAATTTCAAAAGATTTTCGGTGTGTTTTAGCTTAAGTTTGACAAATTAAAAAGATTTTAGGTTTGTTTTGATATAAACTTTCTAAAAGCCAAAAAGATTTTATTTCTTGTTTGTTTTTGATTGATTGACACAAGATACGAAAAACATTTTCAAAACATATATCTTGGGGTCTCAAAGAGACGTTTTGCGCCAAGATTATTTATTTTGGTCAGGTACTTAAAGGAAAGAGTTTATCACAACTTCAAGTCTTCTGATGCTGTTGATAAGGATGAAAGAAACTGTTTTTCGTCAAAGTATTCAAGATCAAGCTACCGTCAAGTTGAGGGGGAGTTTATTCAAAGATACGTTTTAATTGGATGAATAGATACTGCACACATCGAGGGGGAGTTTGTTGATGCATATTTGGGTCGTCATGTGAAGTATCTAAACACGACGATGTTGCAAAAAAATGCTACTACACGAACTAGGTCCAAACTGACACGAACCAGTGTCTTCCGAATTGCCAGTTCGGATGGGTTCGGATCAGACGAACTGCTAGTTCGTCTGAGTTCGTACAACAGCAGTATATATAGGCTTGTTGCATTGTAATTCAGTAACAATGGAGAGAACTGAGAGAGACCAGATTTTAACTATGTGTTTTTAGTGTGTTTCTCTATTTGAGTTTTATTGGGAGTTTGTAATTGAGTCTTTATTGATTTCAATAAAACAAACTTTTATTTACATCTTGTTCTCTTGTATACGATCAAGCAAACCACTAGTAAGATCCATCTCACGGTTTTCCAGAGGACAGAAGCACGGGCCGTGTAAGTTCAGGGGCACGAGCTGTGTGGTGTCAGGCCGAAAAAGTCAACTCTTCAAGTGTTTGCTGGGACTTGCATGGGTAGTGACTGGCTTGGCAAGGGCCGTGTCACATGCCAAATTCTTGGAAACCTTGTAATTCTTCGTGTTTTCTTTGTTTTTCCATTCCTTTCGTGATTTTGGACCTGGACATTACTAAAATCTAAAAAGGAAACACTATTAAGTTGTTTCAATAATAGTTAGTTAGTTTTTATCTATTTTTCAAAGGATATTTGTGTATAAAATATGTATATCTGATTGTATATCAAACACCCCCACACTTAGATCTTTGCTTGTCCTCAAGCAAAACTCTAATGATAAAGTTTAGCAAATCCAAGGAGTAAATACAAGTCTTCTATTTGCAATCTCGTGTCAGAAAACTTGTTCTCCATCTACTTCGACCTTTTTCTCTTTTTGCCATGTTTATTCTATTTTTATTGAGATATTAAAAGCTACAGATAGAGTTACTGGAAAGTTTAGATTTATTCAACCAAGCACACCTCACAAGGGGTCACTCGACTCTTGGGGTTAGTATATATATATAGACTTTTTAAGTGGTCACTCATACCAAAGTAAAGTCAAGCAAGGGTCATAGGCTTGGTGTTAGATTAAACCTCCATAGATTCTTCCAGATCACACATAGACATCATGAGGGCTTTAAAAGAGGTAGGTTGTGGCTAAGGGTTTGGAAGTGTTTTGGCAAAAAGGGCTAAATTGCAATCTTAAGATTTTTCTAAAGCTTTATATATATGACTCAAATGTCTCTCTCCTTTTTTTCTTCTTTTTTTAGACAAATACAGGATGCATAAAATAAAGGGATAATATGGATAGAGTGGTTTTCACTTATTTTTGAAAGCTTTTGGTTATGATCATAGGTTTTGCAAAAATAAAGGGTTAAACGTAAAAAGGTTGTATGGCTTTGGGATGCGGGTTTAAGGAACAAAGGGGTTTAGTCTCAAAAGAGGTTATCTTAAGGGTGTTTATGGGTAGGTAAGGAATATAGGTAGAGGAAAGAAATGGGTTAATCCTAGGTACCTCAATCCCGTGAAAATGTGTTCCCGACTTTGTCCATTTTGGGACGTATACTCACAACAAGTTCTGGCTTGTTGATTTACCTAGTTTCTCTCATTTTGACAAGAAAAGAGCATGTTACTTATGTACATGCGGTTAGGCTCAAGTTCTTACCGAAAATATGGAAAAAGGGTTTAAGTACTAGTTGGATAAAAATAAACTTTGTGTTCGGTCTGCTATACCCAAAAATATCTCAATGTATACTTGAATAAGGCAATATATTTTGGTATTTTCCTTTTGGAGAGCATCATTCCTTTCACAAAGACTGGCAGATTTTAAGACTTATTTATTTGAAAATACTTTTTTTAATGGCTTTGCTATACCATAGAGTTTTGTGTTAGACATGAAAAATCTAAGTTTTCAACAAACTGACCAATTTCTTAATCCTCCCCCCCACACTTAAATCGCACATTGCCTTCAATGTGCAAAATCTACAAAAAGAAAGCATTATGAAACTTAAACAAGTTTGAGGATAGAAACGGTCACAAAGGGAGGACTTTTCTGGCTCTGCCTGGCTCTGCTATATGAGTAGTTATATATAGTTTTGCATCCTCTTTATTGCGGTGGTAGTCGTCAATCTTACATACTGAAATAAAAGCATACAATTCTACCAGATGCCTAGTAAATCTGCCCGTGTTCCGTGCAGGAGTATGTTGACTCATGCAGGCCCGATGTTACGACATTACATCGAGCGAACCGCGATATATGGGTATCTATTAATAAAAACTACTAAAAATAAAACCACTTTTCCTAATACAATATTTTTTCTAAGACTGAAAGTATAATTGAAAAGGTGAGACATATTACCGTCCTTTAGATGTGATCTTGATGAGCAGCCGATTCAGTTATTCCTTCATCTTAGAGGTTCATAATAAGCTATCATGAAAACGCAGTGCTGGCTCTAGAATATGAGAGGTGGAGGTGAGGCTCCCTCCATGCGTTGATATGCAAACTCTAGGACTGATTCGATGCAGTCCACCACGTGTGTGTTCCCATTTGTCTTCTTACCGATGTCAAAGTTCATTTCCTTGTTGCCAAACTTGATCTTTAATGCCGCGTTGCTCATATCCACTACTGCTTGCGAGGTTGCAAGGAAAGGTCTTCCTAATATGAGGGTTACCTCCGTATCTTCCTCCATGTCTAGAATGACGAAGTCAGTGGGATAGAAGAATTCTCCTACTTTGACTAGGAGGTTTTCAGCGATTCCTAAAGAAATTTTCACTGAGTGATCAGCAAGCTGGATGCTCATCCGGGTAGGTATAGGAGTTTCGAGGTTTAGTCTTTTATGCATGGAGGCTGGCATAAGGTTGATGCTAGCTCCAAGGTCTGCAAGTACGTTCTGGACAAAAATTCCTCCGATGGAATGGAACATTGAATAGTGAAGCTACCTAAATCCGATTTTTTTTTGGTAGCTTACTCGAGAGAATGGCGGAGCATTCCTCGCTCAAGATAACTAAGTTGAGTTCAGGGAATTTTCTTCTTGTTGGAGAGAAAATCCTTCATGAATTTGGTATATTTCGACATCTGGGATAGGACTTCAATGATAGGTAGATTGATGTGAAGTTGCTTTAGAAGGTTCATGAACTTACCGAACTGTTCATCAGACTATGCCTTAGTAAGTCTGCTGGGGTAGGGTACCTTTGGGATTTTCAAAGTTTCATCTACTACAACTCGTACAGTAGGAGTGGCTACTTCTTGAGATTGGATGGTGGGTACTACTGGTTGTGGAGCAACTTCCTCTAGACCGACCCTTCGGCTTCGTAAGGTGATAGCGTTACATTGGGCTTTAGGGTTGGTCTCAGTGTTGCTAGGGAGAGTACCAGGTGGTTTATCGCTTAGTGTTCTGGCACGTTGGGTGACTTTCTTTTCGAGATCCTTGACGAACGCTTGCTAGTTTCGCAGCTCTGATTTATGCTGGCTGAATCGTTCATCCATCTTCTTGTTGGAATCAGCAAACATTCAAATGATTGACTCTTCAAGATGGTTTAGTCCCGACGAACTTCCATCTTGAGAAGGACCTTTCGACTGTTGCTGCCCCCCCCTGGTTAGTTTCGTTGTTTCTCCACCCGAAGCGGGGGTGGTTTCTCCAATCAGGGTTATAAGTGTTACTATAGGTACCTTTTTGTTGGATGCTGACAAAGTTTACCTCTTCTAGATCTCCTTCAGTGTTCGCCATGCATGTCCAGTCTTCATGGGGGCCTCCACATCCGCTGCAGGCTAAGACGGTGGCGACTGACTTGCTAGTCTCGAGCCTCTTAATTTTTAAGGTGAGTGCCTCAGTCTGAGCTTGAAGTGAAGTTCACTCATTGACTTTGAATAGTCCAGGTGCCTTTACCTTAGAACTGCGTGAGCTGTGCCACTAAAAACTGGTTTGGACGATCTCCTCGATCTTCTCAAAAACTTCTTCAGGGCTCCGATTTTTTATTATGACTCCAGAGTTGGAGTCGAGAAGCTGGCGAGTTTGCGGGATCAAACCATTATACAATATGGAAATTTGCTGCCAAATCTCTAATCCATGATGAGGGCATTTTCTCAAAAGTTCCTTGAAACGCTCCTAAGTGTCATACAATGATTAAGCGTCTTCTTGAGTGTAGGCATTGATTCCGGTCATGAGTTTAGCTGTTTTGGCAGGTGGGAAGTATTTGTAGAGGAATTTATGAACAAGATCTTCCCAAGTGGTTATAGAATCATTTGGTAGAACGTTTAGCCATGCCTTAGAACGTTTTTTTAGAGAAAAGGGAAACATACGGAGCTTCACGGTGTTAGGGGAGGCTCCGTTGGCCTTGAAGGTACTACAAATTTCGATGAAATTTGTAATATGGAGATGAGGGTCTTTGTCAGCGAGGCCACTAAATGTTGCAGAGTTTTGGATCATCTGCACCAATTGGGGTCGAATTTCGAATGTGTCTGCCTTGTTGGCGGGAGGGTGATGGCAGTTCCCAAATGCAAAGCATTAGGCCTGAGGAAATCCATGATGGTTCGTGGGTCAGCCATGGGTGGATTTTGGGTGGTTAAGGTGGTAGGTGGTTGTTAGATGGTTTGTGCTACCGTTCTAGATTTGTTTCGAAGTTTTGTCGAGAAAACGTTCTGGTTCAGGAAGTGGGGGTTGAATTTCGCCAGGTGGCGTAGAGCTCATGCACCTCCTGAAAGCAAAACATTAGAAACTCAGAAGTAAACAGATTCAGATTTACAAGGAAAGGAAAATCAACATAAGTTGTATGTGATCAATACACTTCCTAGGTTGATGTACATTCTATAAGAAAAGAAAAGAAAAGTTAAGTATGTATATATTATCTTATAAAAAGAGAAAGAAAAAGAAAATAGAAGATAAATAGTGGTTAGGCCATCAACTTGGACTTGATTTCAAATATCCTCATTTTGTATCTCTGGAAACGGTGCCAAAAGCTTGGTGTGGGTGTGGTGTGTATAAAAATATAGCAATATAAATGACACCTTTTGTACATAAGCTTTTAAATTTATAAACACGTAATCTTAAAAACAACACTATTTCACCATATTCACGGGCAAGTGCACCCATCATGGAGCAGTATAGTATGGGTAAGATTCCGGTTTGTCCATGGATACAAGGGAAAGGGAGTCTTTTTAAATAAAAGTCTTCAGTGATAACATGACCAACATATATTTTTCACTTTGGAAGAATAGGTTGGTTAGTATAATAATATGGATATAAAAATAAAGATAAATTTGGGGATGTAGCATATTCAGTCGAAGATAGTGTTACTTGGGAGACTTGCCAATGGTGGTATTGATAAGATGTTAGATACCTCCTTTACCTAAGATTATTACTAATTAGGTGAGGAGGGCCGCTTTTCATCCTGGAATCATTTCTCACGTTCCTCTCATTTCCCATAAGGAACTCAAGAGGACCGTTCTGATTAGGAATAAATGGAGTAAGTATACAAGTAATAGATGTAGGACCCGATGGGTCGTCACGCCGTTACACTCGAATACGTTGTCATGAACCAGCAAGGAAACAACCCACATATCGGATTATTTTATTTACGCAAAGCATCTTTATAAGGGATTATGGTCTATTTCCTCCACGCACCGCTTTCGCTCAAACATGGGAAGTCATAACCATAACCAAGTTCACAAACATGTATCTCACCGACTTCCATGAAGTTACAAAATATTACTAACCATTATCACAACCAGTACCTTCAGGGTGTAGTTAGCTTGAAAGTCGTGTTTATTTACATAGACATAAAACTCACGAACGTATTACTTTGCATGGGATGCGAGGTTTAGGATCATGCATCGACCCCTAGTCGGATGTCAAAAGTCCAACTGATGAGCTTTCGACTCCTCAATTGGTCTATAATATGCAAGGCACGTTTGTTCAAAAGAGTTAGAAAATACACTTTCAATAGAAAGAGTTTGCATAAAATCAGGTATACTTACCTTGAGGTAAGTTTATAAAAACATCATTTCGAACCCATCAAAGACTTATTTATCCTCAAGTAAGTGTAAGAATTTAGCGAAGCATAAGCATGGCTTAAAGATGTGCTTAGAAGAAGATGAAGAGATTCATAGACAAATACATGATCAAATTCTACTAAAATAAAGATCTTACAAACTTGACGAATAGCTACAATACCGAAAACAAAAGCTCAAAAGATGGTATATGAAAATGGAAACGAGAGTGAAGCATGAGCAAGGCTTGATGTGAAATGAGGAGAATGGCTCAATTTCTAAGCAAAATTCCGGACTTGCACTGGCCGTGTGACACAGAGGACAGAGGCACGGGCCATGTAAGTTCAGTGGCACGGGTCGTGTGGTGTCCGACCGAAAAGTCAACTCTTCAAGTGTTTGCTGGGACTTGCACGGGTCGTGCCTGGCTAGGCACGGGCCGTGTCAAAAGCCAAATTCTTGGAACTCTTGTAAGTTTTCGTGTTTTCTTTGTTTTTTTCGTTCCTTTTGTGATTTTGGACCTAGAAATTACTAACACTACGTCAAAATTCACCTTTGGCCACGGAAAAAAACCGTGACAAAAGGTGTTTGGTCACGGTTTTTTTTTCGATTCCAACCGACACCATAGGTGCCGTGACCATATGTACCCTACGGCCACGTTACAATATCAGTGGCTGAAGCCACCTATAAGCGTGGCTAAAGGGTACCAATATTTGTTGTTGTAATCAAACAATTCTTCAGAAAAGCGTGGCGATAGGGTCCCAACGGCCACATGTGTTTTTTTAACGTGGCCTTTGGTATTTTATGGTCACGTATATTCGTGTTTTAGCCACATACATTATAAAAATACGTGGCCAAAGGGTTGCTGCAATCATACATTTTGCCACAGTACGCGTGGCCAAAGGGTGGCAACGGCCACGTTAAAATATCAAAAGCGTGACCTTTGGTATTATATGGTCACGTATATTTGTGTTTTAGCCACATATGTTATAAAAAAACGTGGCCAAATGGGTTGCTGAAATTATAATTTTTGTCCCAATACGCGTGGCCAAAGGGTGGCAACCGCCACGTTAAAATATGAATAGCGTGGCCTTTGGTATTATATGGTCACGTATACTTGTGTTTTAGCCACATATGATATGAAAAAACGTGGCCAAATGGGTTGCTGAAATCATAAATTTTGTCCCAATAAGCGTGGCCAGAGGGTGGCAACGGCCACATTAAAATATAAAAAGCGTGGCCTTTGGTATTATATGGTCACGTATATTTGTGTTTTAGCCACATATATTTGGAAAAAAAAGTGGCTAAAGGGTAGTTGAAATCAGATATTTTGTCCCAATACGCGTGGCCAAATGGTGGCAACGACCATGTTAAGATATAAAAAGCGTGACCTTTGGTATTATATGGTCACGTATATTTGTGTTTTAGCCACATATAATTGGAGAAAAAAAAAGTGGCTAAAGGGTAGTTGAAATCAGATAATTTGTCCCAATAAGCGTGGCCAAATGGTGGCAACGGCCACGTTAAAATATAAAAAGTGTGGCCTTTGGTATTATATATATGGTCACATATATTTTCTTAATTATAATTAATTATATATTAATTAATTAGTATTGAGAAACCTTAAAAATCATATATTATAATTAAAAATTAATGTACATACACTAATCATGACGCTGTTCAAAAAGATAACATAAGACACTAATCTAAGTTTAATTTCTATAATAATTAATTATAATTTCTTGTCCGTGCTGATCAGCTGCTTCTGTTGGTGCCGTGTGATTTTTCTATTTATCGCATTTTGATTCTTCAGCTGGTTTGGTGTTACGTACAGTACTTTCGGCATCTTTTTCCGATCATTATTTACCTGGAAACATGACAAATAAAACCGATCAGATATATATAATATATATATAAAGTAAATTAATTAGCGGATACGATTAATTAATGTAGTAATTACCTGTGGTTGTTCCAATACTTTTTGCACCGTAGAATGATCAACTGGCTGTGATCTATCTGACTTGTTATTAGAATGAAGGATCATTCGGTTCATCGGCCATGCAATAATATATTTATTTTCAACCTCCGAAAGCGTTGTTTTATCATCTACTGGGAATGGTAAAAATGTTGCACCCTTTTTGACCTGATAAACTCTAATTCTACGGCAACCAGGAGCTAATGGACTTCCATGAATCTTCTCATCTTTTTCTTTTGGTAATAATTCAGCCATTCCCACGACGTTCAGTGGATCCCCCTCCATGTTTACACAACAAGGTCAGCTAAATTTGCTTATTGCTTTAATTCCGGATGAACTGTAACTTTCCTGAACAAATGACCTGAGTTGTCCGGAACAACTCTATTTTCTATCCGGATGAACTATAACCTTCCTGGTGAACTGAAACTATTTTCTTATAGTTTTAATTCCGGATGAACTGTAACTTTCCGGAACAACTGACCTGAGTTGTCCGGAATAACTCTATTTTCTATCCGGATGAACTATAACCTTCCTGGTGAACTGAAACTATTTTTCTTACAGTTTTAATTCCGGATGAACTGTAACTTTCCGGAACAACTGACCTGAGTTGTCCGGAATAACTCTATTTTCTATCCGGATGAACTATAACCTTCCTGGTGAACTGAAACTATTTTTCTTATAGTTTTAATTTCGGATGAACTGTAACTTTCCGGAACAACTGACCTGAGTTGTCCGGAACAACTTTATTTTATTTTTGGAAGAGCTATAATCTTCCTATTCCTAATGAACTCTCCTGATGAACCTACTATGAATTTCAGGTTGAAAAGGAGATGGCGGAGTCCCCAGAAACTATATCAGAGACCGTTAGGTGGATTTCACATGGTCCGCACAGAAGCGTGAGGAAATATGAAGTATATGACATCAATGGCTATTCATTTCGTACAAAATTTCGAGACGGTAGGGTTTACCAGAACAGCGGGGTTGGTGTAGAGGTAAATGACATGCACATCTCTAACGAGGTCTTAACCTATGGAAAAAAACCTTACTATGGGGTTTTAAAAGAGATATGGCTACTAGATTACCATATTAAAACCATCCCTCTATTTATGTGCGACTGGGTTGAGAATACACAGGGGGTCAAAAAAGATAGTCTTGGTTACACTTTGGTCAACCTTAAAAGACTAGGTCACAAGGAGGACCCGTTCATTTTCGCGTCACAAGCACAACAGTTGTTTTACGTCAAAGACCAGTTGGATAAAAAACTGCATATTGTCTTTATGACACCTCCCAGAAATTACAGAGATTATTATGAAGACGATGCCAATGAAGAATTTAGTACGGTAGTTTTTCCTCACAACGATAATGTATTGCCATCCGTAGATGCACGTCACAATGTTTACCATAGAGCTGACTGTACTGGAATGATATTACGAAAAACCACCGATTAATTGATCATCATTGTAATGTTTTTGAATCTTAGCAAACTACAGTATCAACAATATTTGTTTTTTTTCTTATGTATTCTGGAATATATATTATGGATCTTAATTTTGAGTCAAGTGTTTCCTTTTTTTGATTGTGCCTGCAGGTCTCCTCTCTTTGACCAAACCAGAGTCAATAAAAGTGAAAAATAAACAAACAAAATCAACTGTTGCTTTAACAAACACAATTACATACATAATCCAAAGGTTATTTTTCCATTAATACATTGATCTATAAAATTACAACTGAAAAACTACTAACTTAAAATGGAGAAGAAGCGGCTGAAGAAAAATCCCTCTTTGCTTTCTCACATGCACTTGCTTCTGATCAAGTGAAAAGAGAGAACAAGTCCCTCTTTGCTTTCTCACATGCACTTGCTTCTGATCAACTGAAAATGGTGAAGAAGTGGCGAAGAGAAATCGGGTTCATGGGGCCAAAAGGGAGAGAAGCACCTGAAGAATACATGTGCCCTTACTGCTGACTGTTATAAAATTACACAATAACTTAAAATCTGCTCGCAGTAAAGCATTTGTATGAACCATTAGAGACTCCTCGTCTCCATCGTTTCCACAATAACTTAAAATCTGCTCGCAGGAGATACAGAGTGCAATCTTTCCCTGCACAAGATAAAATTACCAAATCTGAGAGGAAAATTTCAATCGAATTGGACGAAAATTTCCCTGCACATGATAACTTACCGTTTTCCACATACGGATGATGCCAATTCCACATTTTTTGCCGTCGATGATGGACGAAAAACAGAGAGAGAAAGACTGGGAGAAAAGGGTCATGGTGGAGATGATGATGAAAACTGATACAGAGATAGTATATATCGATACTCTAGGGGCGTGGTAGATGGAGATTTGAAAGATAAAGTAAATGAAAAAGTAAATGAAATAATCATGATTACAAGCGCCGTCGACTGTTGGTATTCTTTTAGCCACCTAAAATTAATATACCGTGACCATTTGTCATAATTTGTCACGCAACCAATGTCTTAATATGAGTGGCCATATCACAAGATAATCAAACATGATAAACATATATTATAACCATCATATATATATTATAACTACTAATATCATAACTAAATAAACATATAAACTATTGTTCTTAATTTGTTCATAATTAAACATAAACATCCATTAATTAATAATCCGGATCACTGCAATCTTCGGATATGTATGATCCTGATGAACTTGCATCGTCATCATCATGATCATCATCATCATCATCATCTTCTTCTTCTTCATCTTCTTCATCTGCTTCATCTGCTTCTTCATGATCTTCTTCATCATCTTCTTCATCTTCATCTTCTTCTTCATCTTCTTCTTCGGGTTCATTGAATTTTGTATCAAGGACACGAAATAATTTCGCTGTCTCAACATGGTAGGCAAAACAATCAGGAATCTTCTGCGCATATAGTTGCTTCAGGATGTTCTCATCGTTGTGTTTAATCACAGATTTGTGGGACTTGAAGGATCTTCTTCTCCTGTTACTGTAAACCAAAAAAATACGGTTATGCTTCACATACTAGTAATTAAGGGAGCGTTGATTATCGGCCATTTGATACAAGAATTGGTGTAAACGAATTTGTGTAGAGAATTTGAGAGAATTGGTGTAGAGAATTTGAGATCAAGAAAGGGATGGCGGTAAAAAGGAAAATAACAATGATGATGATATATAGGGTAGCAGATTTTAACCCGCTCGAATTAATGGTACAATTGAAAAAAGCGCGTTGTTTTAGAGGGAAACAAATCTTCTATTTTTCGCCATGCGTTTAATATTTTACCGTGACCATAAAATAAATTTTTGTCACTCACAACCTACCATTTAGTCACGGTTAATATATGTGGCCATAGGTAATAGATTTTTGTCACTCACAACCTACCGTGACCATTAGTTATCTAATATTTAGTCACACAACCTAATAACAGTGGCCATATGTACTAGCTTTTAGCCACATAACTAAGTAAAAAGCGTGGCCATTGCTCACATTTAGCCACGCATATATAGTTTTGTTTTCTTTTAATTTACTAAGTAATAAAATCTACTCTTCCGTCACACAACATTATTTAAGCGTGGCCATACATTCCTTTTTGGTCACACGAATAAAAAATCATAAAAATTCCGTGGCCTTTTGGTGCATTTCGCCACTCTTTTTTAAGTGTGACAAATAAGTGCCACATGTTTTTGTAAAACAGTGGCTAAAGCCACTGCACCTGATTGTTGTTGTCACATAAACAAAAAAATACGTGGCTAAAAGGGTCCAAAGGCTATATATTTGGCCACGGGTACAAAATATGTGTGGCTAAAACAAGAATTTCTTACCTTTGGCCACGCTTTTTTCAAAACAGTGGCTATGCGTTATCAAAAAAACCGTGGCCAAAGCCACTTTTTGACGTAGTGTAAAAACTAAAAAGGAAACATTATTAAGTTGTTCCGATAACAGTTATTTAGTTTTTGCCTATTTTTCAAGGGATATTTGTGTATAAAATATGTATATCTGATTGTATATCAGTAGCGGACCTTCAGGAGCAGGCTTAGGACTAGTTAATCTATCGGGGATGGGACTAGAATTATCAAGAGAGCCACTCACAGTAAATTTTGAATCAGTGTTCATGATTGAACCTGAGTGTTTATTTTCCGGTTGGACTATATCAGGAGTAGCTAAATTTGTTTTTGGATTTTTCATTAAAGTACACATTTAAAGTGCATGAATATCAAATAACCAATCAGGCTGAGAACTAAATTTGTTTTTTTGGATTTTTCATTGAAGTACACATTTAAAATTTCCTCAACAATTTTAGTTCTCCTGTTGTATACTTTGTATGCCTTAGTTACTCTAGAATATCCAACAAAATATCCATTATCTGCCTTTTTAGCAAACGTTGACAATAGCTCATTGGTTATAAGAATAGTAATAGGAAACCCAAATGGCTTAAAGAAGTAGATACTTGATTTTCTCTTTCTCGATAATTCATAAGGTGTTTTATTTTGACCCTTGACTACTAAAACCTTGTTCGGAACATACATGCAGTGTTCACTGCTTTTGCCCAGAAAAGTCACAGGTAGTTTAGGCTCTGCCAACATGGATCTAGCAGCCTCAATTAGTGTCATATTCCTTCGCTCAGCAACACCATTTTCCTGAAGGGTCCTTGGAGCACTAAATTGCCTACCAATCCCCTTTTCTTCACAAAATGAATTTATAACACAATTTTTAAACTCGGTGCCAGTGTTACTTCTAATTGTTTTGACTTTATATCTAGATTGATTTTCAAGACTCACAATTAAGGTTTTCAAAATTTCATCAGTTTCATCCTTAGTTCTAAGAAATAAAACCCATGTATATCTTGTAAAATCATCAATTATAAAAAAACAATATGGCTTTTTCCCCAAGCTCAAAACCTTATTGGACCAAACAGATCCTAATGTAAAAGTTCCAAGGGTTGAAAAATTGAGCTTTCCAGTTTGGGATTATAAGAAGACTTGTGCTACTTACCCTTTAAGCATGGAACACAGTTTTCAGCACATGTGAATTGTTTGTTAGGTAACCCTTAACCAACCCAAGTTTGACAAGTTTGTTCATAGTTTTGTAAATCACGTGGCCTAGTCTTCTACGCCACATATCATATTCAACAGATGAAGCATTAGACACAAAACAGGCAATGCCACCCTTAGATGATGCAATTTCCATGTCTAAAATTTACAAACCTTCATGCCTAGGTGCCTTTAATGAAGTCAGTTAATCAGGAACTTTTAGGCATGCTTTAAGTACAATTTCTTCATTCTCGTCAAAAAGAACATTTAATTTCTTGCCACACATCTGTGATACACTCAGAGAATTAAAGCTCAACACATCCATAAAATTTACCTTATCAAAACTCACCTTACCATTTGTCACATTGCCTTGAGCAGATATGTGACCTTCAGTGCTTCCAAAAGCTACTGGTCCTCCATCATGCCTTTTTATATATTCTAAAAGATGTTTATTCCTAGTCATATGACTTGAGCAAACGCTATCTCTAACCCATTGACTTTCCTGGGACTTATTGGTCTTCTCCTGCACATGTTAACATCGATTAATTTTTATAAGGGACCCAAGCCTTGGTGGTCTTGGGTATTCCAAAGGTATCATTATACGTGTACTCCTTACGTACTAAAGTAGTGGTAACTGGTTGCTCATATAACAAGTCATCATTTTCAAAATCTACTCTCCTGCTGGGAGATTTTTCATATGACTCAGAATTTGAAAATGATTTTTGTTACTAGTATCAAAACTTTTGTTTCTCTTTTCAAATACTTTTCTTTCCCTAAACTCTATAAACTTTCTTTGTTTGTTGGTTTCATCTTGGGGACTTCACTGGAAGAAGTATAATATTGATTGACCATTCTTCGTTTCTCAGGTGACTTGGCAAATCTCCGAGGTAAATGTGACCTTAGGTTGCTTCTTTTACCTTGTTCCAAAAGAATTCTTCTCCCGGTTGAAGTATCTTCTTCCGGACCGGTTCTTCTTCCAGAAGAATAATACTTGGCTTCTGATTGAACTCTGATCCTTGAGTTCTGAATTCTGTCACGTGGAGCATATTTTCCATGTGATGAATTTCTTCTTCTTTGAGTTTCCACAAACTCGTATACATCAATATCTTGAAAATTTAGAAGTTGTTTGATGGCAGTTTCAAATCTTTTGAAAGTTTTGTTTTCGGTTTATTGTTAGTTCTACTGGAAGGATGTTCCGGTTGAACAAAAGTCCTCTAAGAAGAGTGTTAACCCGGAAAAACCCTTTTTTTTAAACAGAAAAACTCCCATTAAATTCCATTCCAACCAAAACTTTAGGGTGCTTACCAGATCCCGACTCAAAATGTTTGACCACATGATTTTTCACAGGAGAAGTTCTTCCTGTTGATTTCTTTTGAAACCAGTTTTGACAGTTTTTTTTCAACAAATTTCGACTTTTGATACTGATTTTGAGCAAATGGATTGTACAAACTGCAGCCACATGACCGTGCTTACCACAAATAATGCACGCATTAAATCTTTTTGGTTCCTTCATATATGCTTGCATACCTAGGGGATTGGTCATTGGTTTTCTGTTTATAGATTAATTTTCCCTTTGCATTCCTTATCTGATAATCATCTGATTTGTTTGAACCCCCAGAATCAACATGTTTCCCACCCATTTTGAAATCTTTAGGTGTATAATTCTTTGGTGGTGCATAAGCAACAGTTGGTTTCAGAATTTTTGAGGTTTCTACAGGTTTTGATGTGCTAGCACTTGAAATATCAATTTTCTTATTTTTATCATTTTCAAAAATAGCAATATGATTTTCAGCTGGCACATTAATCTTAGAAGATTGATTAGTATATTCATCATAAATGTCCACACTTTCAGTTATGGGTGTCGTAGGGTCAATGGTGAGGTTGACATGCTGTCATTTTGTAAAGCTTCTACTACTTCTACCATAGGAGTGTAATGCTCTGGTGGCTTTACTGTGGAGTAACCAATACATGCCTTACCCTTCATAACACTTTTCCATAACTTTTCAGCCTTTATCAGTTGCATCCTATAACTTATCACAGGTGAACTGGGATTCAGTTAATTTGTTGACAAGATCACCAATATCATTCTTAGCATGCTTGTTTTCTTTTCTAGACTCATCAAGTCTAGCAAGTAAATCATCAATTTAAGTTTGAAAATTTGAACTTCTGTGTTTTAAAGACACAATTTCTTCATTCAAACCAGTTAATTTTTTATTGTAAGAAGTTTCAGCCCTTTTAAAACATTCTTTTTAAATCAGTTAAGTTTGTAACTTCATCTATCAACTCAAGATTAAGATTCATGTACCTAGTGCTTTGCTCTACACATTCACGAGTACATAAATTCTAGACAACTTTATCAGGGATAGAGTTTCCCTTGGCTGGAGAGGAGACTTCATTTTCCATGATAGCATGGTTGATTGATTCAAACTCTTGCATTATATCCTCCTAATCAACACATTCAATTTGAATAGCAGTAACAGCGATTGCACTTGAGTTGTTTGGAGCAGGTTTTGTTGGCGTTGGAGAAGAATTAGATGCTTGGTCCTAGTTCTGATTGTTTCCAAATGCTCTTCTCCCACTTCTATTCTCCCTTCTTGGATTTTTGCACTCCCTAGAAAAATGACCCAACTGATTGCAGTTACAACACTTCACCTTGCTCTTATCAAGACTAATCTGAGAATTCTTTGCTCCCTTGTAATTCCTACCAGTTCTCATGTAAAAACTTTTAGATCTACTAACACCATGGCTAACTGTGTCTTGATCTTCCATTGTGAACCCACCTTCTGAACCATTTGCTACATGAGAATACTGGTGATTGTGCTTAAAGTGATGAGGCATGATATCCTGACACATGGGTGTTTCACGAAATGTAATCACAAGAGATTGATACACTAGGTGGTTGTCACAGTCCTGCTTGGCTTTTGAGTTGGTTAAAGACCCTTAACTGGTCTTACCTTATTTCTCATTTAACTTCATTTAATAGGCGCTCAACACTCCGTGAAGTTCACTCTATTTAATCTTTTTCAAACTTTTACTTTCCCTTATGCTAATTGTGTATATAGTCCACAAGTTGGGAAGTGACCTAAGAAAAGCTCTTCTAACTTCACCAGCTTCCATCTTAACCTCTACTTGCTGCATCTAGCAGTGACATAAACCTAAGGTACTGAATGGTCATGGATTAACTCTTTCTTAAAGTTAAAGTTCTCATACCTTTGTTTGAGAACATCTTTCTTATTTTCCATAACCTCATCAATTCCCTCATACATTTCATTCAGAGTTGTCCAAAGGTCAAAAGTAGTTTTGTAACCTTTGAACCCAGCTAAAATGGAGTTTGGTAATACTGTTGTCACATCCGGTAAGCTTTTAAATCAACTCCACATTTTTTGTGATCAATTTCAGTGTATTTTTCAAGAGGTTTTGGAATCTGGACAGTGGCATCTTCAGTTATTTCGACCATGGGAATGCCTAGTCCAACAATAAGAGATCTCCACAGTCTATAACCAGTATACCTAACAAACCCTTCTATTCGAGGTTTCCATGTATCAAAATCTTCAGCAGTGAAATAACAAGTTTTGTAAGTTTGAGTAGCTAAGTAATATCAACTTTGAAGCACTCGAAGTCTTCAAAGTATGAGCCAAAGCTCTGATACCACTTGTAGTATCGTGGTTAATTTCTAAATAACTTAACAAGATTACTTACAAGAATAACCAGGCGAAAGCAAGTTATCCTTCACTCATGCACTTACTTAGTTATTTATGTTGATTATGCTTGTAGTAAACAAGTTGATTTCAAGAATGTAAGAACACAAGTATAAAACTCGACACTATAGTTGTATTAACTTAGCAACATATTAAGAATTTCAAGCTAATTGATGTTCTGTGTAGTGTTGTGTGTTTTGCTGAGTATAAATATGCTATATTTATAGTGCTAAGGGAAATCAATGAGAGCCTGATTTCCATAAGATCATCTAGGGCCATTAAATACAACAATAGAACATTCTTCATTGGACAAGAATGTTTCTTTGATACTTTGACTTGATCTTCTAAGGAGAAATATTGTTTTTTGTGATTCAGACCTGCAACTGTTGACTTTTGTGTCAGTCCGTGATAAAGACAGTACAATTGCCTTTTCGTCTGAACTCTCTTTCTGGTTGGAACTCGAGTTCATCTGGAAATGTCTTTGTTTACGAAACTAATCTCTTCCGGTTCATTTGTTGCTTCCGCTTTTCGGTTCATCTTCATTCACCCGGAACAATTGATCTCTTATCAGATTGGTCTTCCGATTGATCTTCAGCTCGATCATGAACACTTAAGCTATTCAGCCGGAATACCCAACGCGTCATTTCCTTACAAACACGTATTAGTTAATTGCACAAATAAATATAAAAAATTATTAATATGTAAGCACTTAACAGAGCAGATTAAATTAATTTTGTTACTTCTATATTGCTTTACAATCAAGGGGAAATATTACATAAATAATATTTTTTCTCACATAAGCAGAGTCGATCTGTAAACATTACTAACCTATTATCATTCTGCAGCTTATTCCTCAAATAACCGATTAACTAAAGAAGATGAAAATGAGTAAAAAGTTAAAAAAAAATACAATTACAACAATATTACAATTGTCACACCCCCAAATAACCACTAACGGAGTTTATACCGTTAAGGGGTGCGAGCAAACCAGGACCACAACCATTAGTTACAAATACTAAACGAATCAGAGTAAAGTCCAAACATTTATAATGAAAACATAGATTCAAAAAAGATACATACATATGTAACGTTCAAACAATTCAATCAATTCAAACAGAAAACAAAGAACATAATAAGCAACAATAAAAAAAATACTCCAATAGTTATTAGTGAATTTCAAGTTCTACAAAAAAAAAACTAACCTTAGATTTGCATAAAGAATCCAAATGTTTTAGTTTTGAATTCTTTTTTTATTCAATTGTTCAGGAATATAACACTTTACAAATAAAATCCAAACTAAACAAACAATATAATCAAGAAGAGTAAAATAAATGAAAAATCAAATTACCGTCAAAATTTCAATAAAAACACAAGAACCCTAAATTACTAATGTATTAAACATAAAATTAAACATCAAAGATCATAAAAACTACCTAATTAGTAATTACACCCAAAATATTCAAAATTTAAAATCATAGCTTCTTGAGTCAAGTATCAAAAATGGTGAAAATTTAAAAAGGAGATGAAAAAAGGTGAAAATCTATGTCGAACTCGCAGCTTGATCTTTGGTCGTCTACTCATCTGGTCAAAATTAAAGGCTCGTGGAGTCTTGGTCCTTCATTGTTGTGACAACTGCCAATTTCCCAAGTTAACACCGTTCACCATTTTCGTTAGTCTCGTTAACAACCTAGTTATACTTTTCGTGTCATGTTAGTGTCACGTGCGTTTACGTGACCGAACCTGTCTCCGTTCGCTATGTGAATCGGTTGCATTATGTGAAATAAATAATTACAAATTAAATAAGTTATATTAATTTATTATGTGCCACTATGTGTTATTTAAATGTTTATATAAGAATATATATTTAATTACTA
>JBCNJP010009715.1:0-27346 GCA_039602395.1 Deinandra increscens subsp. villosa | reverse complement strand
ATGGTGAAACCATATCAACCCTTCTTTAAACATGAACTAACTTAAGGCTTTCTTAAAACATGTTATTCTAAGACTTCATACCAAATTTCAACCCATGATTCCCACTAGAACTCCCAATCTTAACAAAACATGTTCAAGAACCTTAATCTTGCATTATTCTTAAAAGGCATATCTAAGTGTTATGAATCATGAAACTAATTGAAGGCTTATGTTAAACATACCTTAAGTTGATCTATTCCAGAAGATGGGCTCCTAACTCCCTTTGAATCTTCAAACATGCAAGCTAGAGTGTTTTTGGTGTTCTTGAGGTTTCTTAGAGGTTTTAGGTTGATTTTAGGTGAATTAGCAAGGAAAAATGGATGTATTTATGGCCTATTTATAGCCAAACACTCCTAACCTGATGCTTACACATGGCATGATGACTAAGCATCAATTTTGACACCTAAAGGTGGTGAACATGACACATGGAAAGTGAATATGACACCAAATCAACCAAAAAAATGACACTTGTCATGAGCTCCTCTTTTGCTTTTCAAACAAGCCTAGAACTTTCCCAAATGCCATCTTTAACCCTCAAACTTATATAAAACATGAATCTAAGGTTCCTAAATATCCTAAGACTTTTTCTTATAATTATCTAAGTCCCGGGACACGCAAAATGATAAGATAAACTTAATTATTTATCTAACTCTTATTCCGATTTCGCCTATATTTCTTTCTATCAAATACCTTCGCAACTACGTATTCACCTATATCATCATGTGTATACATGTATCACTAATATAACTCATATATAACATTTATATAACATGCAAACACGTATTTATTACTATTTTAACCCGATAAACTCATAGTTTATCGGTATAACTTCAATTACACATTACTTAACATTTTAACATGTTTATAACATAAACACACACCTATAAATATATAAACACATATACATTTATTACCTTAACTTTTGGGGTGTTACAATCCAATGGCGTAATGCAAATAAATCTTTAAAAGTCAGCAACAACATGCAAGCAAGAAAGACCATGAAACAAGGAGCGTGACCCCCAAAAATCCCACGCGCGATAACGCGCCGCAGGGAGCGTGACAAACCAGGATTGTCGTCCATTAGCTACACCAAAGGACCAATAATTAATAAAAACGTTCCATCTTTTATTAAAATATGTAATTATAGTTTTACAAATGCGGAAGCGTAAATACAACAAAAGTACTTATGTAAAATCTTTGTCACCTAAGGTGACGTGGCTTGTTCAAAGACATTAAAAGTGTTTCAAGACTCATGCATGCGTACTCGTGATACTCGAACATCCGCAACCTGAGAAATAACATGCTAAAAAGTGTCAACACAAAGGTTGGTGAGTTCACAGGTTTATCAGTTGAAAGACAGTTCAAGTTCAGTTTAAGATCGATTGTTCAACAACAATCAAGTTGAGTTTATGATTGACTATTCAACAATAGTCAAGTTGAGTTTAAGATTGACTGTTCAATAACAGTCAAGTTGTAAGAGCATAATCACTAATATATATCAAATAGCTAGCTAGGCTATATACATGAAACTTCACACGTTGATGGTCACCGAAGCTAACAGTTGTTTACAGTTTGTGCAGTTTGCCTTGTTGTGTTTAGGACGAATATAACACCCGTTCGATATCCAATCGTGCCAGAGCGACTGACCCGGGTGGGGTTTGTCAGACCCAGTAGTACTACAATATATTTCCCGCTATCGTCATTAATACTAACGGTACCATAGGAAGGACTTTGTTGTATCAGTGTGCTACAAGTACTTCAAGTGATATATATAAGTCTAATTATCTCAGTTGTGTAAATCATGCATGTTAATCTCCCCCAACAGGATTTAAAATAGTAAAATGGGGCCGTGAAACTCACCTTTGGGTGCACAGCAATTCCAGATAATAATAACAGCAAGTAGCAACTAGCAGGTCTTGTGTCCTCTACCAAACACCTAACGAGCATATACACATAAGTGTGTGTTCAATTGAAAACGACTAAATCTAAACCAACAGTGAAATCAAATAATGTCAACTATGACATGACGAGGGTTCAATAAATCCAAAACGAGTCGAAGATTGGCACATTGCCAAAATCACAACGATCACAGAAGTCGACAAAAGTACATTATTTATTATAATATAGGTTCATGGAATCGTTTAAGAAAATATATATTCGTATCCAAATGATAGTTATATCAAAAACGAGTATTCCAAAATGTACCCATGTGTTTAGGAATATTTATATGAATATAAACCCAATGCTTAGAACGTTTAAATCGCAAAATACGTATATCTTTACACCAATGTAAAGGTTACCAAAACTTTCGTTTTATATTCCTAAATACGTGTTTTCATATGTTTTCCAAATATGTAATCTTTTATATATCATCATTAAATAGCCAAATATTAATTTTGTATAAAAAAACAATATATATAAACCAATGAGATATCGATTAAGATAACGAGCCTACGAGAAATCCTACGGTGACATAGGGAATGATTGGTGGGTGCGTTGTGGGTTAACTAAGTCCAAATTTTGTTTAAAAAACAAACAGAAAACGAATGGGGGTCACAAGGTTTGAACCCGTGACCTCTAGTTCGCACATGAAGACTCTAACCACTGGGCTACCACACTTGTTGGTTAACAAATCCAATAGGACTGGTTTTTCTTCACACATAAATGGGTTTGGAGAAAACTGGAAAGGAAAAAGAAAAGGAAATGGAGACAGCCAGGTTCGAACACCTGACCCTGAGGTCGCAGCCCAATGACCCTAACCACCCGGAAAACCAATCGATTTGAGTTTAACCCGACAAAATTGGTATATAAGCACAATGGTTCGGGTGTTTTCTTCTCCAAATAAAAACCCTAAACTACGAACCGCCATTAACAGACATATAAAGCTTACTACGGGATCTTAAACGGATTTAATCATATCAGAAACACTCAAAATCGTGATTGAGGTTTGATTCCAGATTGTACCTTAGTGATGGAATGAAAACAGAACACTCGCGAGCGATGACGATAAGTTCGAGCGGTCACCGGTTTTCTCCGACTGTAGATGCTCCTCGGTTCCACATTCTCGGTGATCGACTGAGCATGAACTTCACATAACGAGCGGATGACGATGTAGCAGCGATGTGCAATGATAGAAATCGTTGGGTTGTAATAGTAACAGTCACAAAATACTAACCAGAGGTTGGATGCCGGTGCCTTGCGGTTCTTCACGAGAATGTTTGAGAGAGCGAGAGTGATGTTCAATGTGGTTACTAGAATGATGAATGAAGTGGAATCATGTAAAATTGGAGGTGATTGATTGGTTTTGTAACCGATAATGAGTTTAATCGGAGGTTGAAGCGATCGGTTACCGGAAACATAATGAAGTCGACGGTTTCATGCCTTGAAGTTAACTTTGTCATATTGGCAAGAATGGTCCTCAGAATTTTACACACAAGGGAGTTCGGTTGTAGAAATGACAAAAGCAGCCCCTCTAAGTTTAAATAAAAGAATTCAAGTTTAGGAAATGACGACGCCGGTACCTCCAAGTTCGTTTAACTAAAGGAGGTTTAGAAATTTACAAAACTAGGCCCTCGAGATTTACAAATCGTTAACAATCCCAACTGGGTTAATGGAGATTATTTTAACAGTGAAAATACGCGTGTATGTCAAAACATATTTAACTTATAACGCTTATAAAAACATAGACCTTGTTCCTTTACATGAAATAATGAATATAAATACATAAATATATATTTTGAGTTTCGCAATAATTGATAAATCCAAAATCGTAAAGATACATGTAAACTCACATAAAATAATAGAACACTTTACGTATAGTTACGTGACGAATTGTCACATAAAATTTTATAATAACCATGTGCATATATATACATAATATACCACATAAAATTATAAGTTCAATTCTCACAAAAATGACAAAAATTTCACATGAAGTCAAAACGAATGATTTACATAAAATCATAAAATATCAAGCTTCTAGACTTAAGTGCATGCTCGTATAGTGATGGTTAAACAAACCCTAGTTGCTATGGTCAACGCATGTCAATCACATAAATGTTCACACAACATTTAATACAGTTAAAATAAATGTTCCCATGACATTTATATCAGTTTAAGTTTATTTAAATTAGGAAAGACGTCAAAAGACGGATTGTCACACCGTGCTCCAAGCCACACGACCTGTGCTGCCTGACACACACACCCCGTGCCCAGCCAGGCACGGGCCGTGCTCCACTTTGGCTGGCCTATAAATAGGAGAAGCCGATTTCACTTCTCGTTGCTCACTTTCTCCCCCTCTCTTCCACTAGTTTCTATAGTTTCGGTTGTGAGCCAATTGTTTTAGTGTTCTTGATCTACTCGTCAAAGATTGTAAGAACTATAACTTATGATGATAATGAATTGTTATTTGTCTATGAATCTTTCATTGTCTATTAAGCATATCTTTAGACTAACACTTGTCAGCCTCAATATTTTAAGTGTTAGTCAAATTCTTACACTCGTTTGGGAATAAACGGATCTTTGGTGGGTTGGTAAACTGTTTTATAATTTTTTTAAAGTGTGTCCAATGACTTTATAAAAACCCTTTTTATTGAAAGTGTATTACTGATTTTCTGAACCAAGCGTGCTTCACGTATCACAAAACATTTGGGGAGTCAAAATCCCAAAGGCCGGACTTGTGACGCCCGGTCGGGGGACGATGTATGACCCGAAAGGTGACTTGCACCCCATGCTACATGATACGTTCGAGGTCCTTATGTCTATGTAAGCAAACTCGGCTGACCACGCAAGTATGGGCTGAAAATATTTGGTTGGGAATGAGGGTTGGTAATATTTTGTCACTTCACGGAAGTCGAAAGGTACGAATTTGTGAACTTAGCTCTGGTCACGCCGGACGTACATACGCAAAAGCGGTGTACGAAAGAAACGGGCCTTAGTCCCTTAAAAATGTCATTTTTATAATAAAATAATCCGGCACGCAGGGTTGTTCCCATGCTGGTTCATGACGGCATGTCGAGCGTAATGGTTGCCTGACCAAGGAGCCTACGACTAAGTGGCGTTAGACCACTTCATTTGATTACTGACAACACCTTCCCTCGGCATTCGTACTCCTCGCAGACGATTAGCAGTTGGATGATGGTTGACCAGGTGGGCCGAAAGGCGGTCAACTTTCTGCGAGTAATCAATCTTAAGGAAACAGATATAAAACCCAGGGTAACAACTTCACCATTGATAAGTTTCCCAAATGATATTATCTGCGACTGAGTTGATCAAGACCCACCTTTTTATAATATATATTTTATTTTACTATTTTTACATATTTTACTAACATCTTCACTTGAAGAATGCTCAGGTTAGACGTCAACAATGATGAAGTATCAAAAGCCCTCATTTTCCTTTGTGTCTTTGATCGACCCCGATTCAACTTACCACTAATATACTGCCCACGATGGGTGCACTTGCCCGTGAATGTGGTAAAATAGTGGTTGCTAGTAAATCAGGTTTTATAAATTTTAAAGCTTCAGATGCTAAAAAAATGGTGTCACAAAATAATGTTATATTTTATATATACACCACAGCAGACCACACGCTTGTTCAAAGAAATTGATAATAAACTTTTAATTAAAAGAGTTTTTATATAGTCATTAGCTCCATCTTAAAGCAAGAGTATAAAAACAGTTTACCAGACCACCAAAGACATGTTTATTCCCGAATGAGTGTAAGAATTTGGCCAATCATGGCTTAAAGATTTGCTTAATAGATAATGAAAGATTCATAGACAAATGCATTTCATTAACTACAAAAGTTAAAGTTCTTACAATCTTGACGAGAAGACACAAGAACATGAAAACAAATGGCTCAAAAGAAAAACGTGATATACAACTAGATGGAGGAGAAGTGAGCTAGGCTCTGAGCGAGTTGGAATGAAAGTTTGAGCTTCCTTTTATAGGCAAGTCCGAAGGTCGGAAAGGGGCGGTGCTGGTCAGTGAAGAGAGAGGTCTTCAGCTCGTCAGTGGCATGGGTCGTGCTGTGTCAGTTGGACGGGGTCGTGCTGATGGTGTCAGATGGACACGGGCCGTGTCGTGTCAGGAGCATGGGTCGTGCTTGTCAGTGCTGAAAGAGGACACTTTCGGAGCTGGGCACAGGGTCGTGCTAGGTGGGCACGGGGCCGTGTCGAAGTCCAAAATTTCACGGTTTTGATCTTTTTAATATGATTTTCTTCAATTCTTGCTCCTTTGTGAATTTAGCTTGAATAAACCTGAAAAACTAAAAAGAAGACAAAACAATTGTATTCTTATAATAGTTAGTAAGTTTTATTCCGTTTTGCATGGGGTATTTGGCTGATAAATATGTATATTTTATTGCACATCAGTTACCCGATTGTATCGTTGGAAATCATTGAAGGGTATTTGTTGCTTCATCAATTATTTTTAAGGTTAAAAATATATTATTTGAATAAATAAAGATAATTTAGAATTTTTTGCCCGGAAAATGATACGAAAATATCTATTGAATAACATATATTTATTTTTATGTGACGACATGAAATATACAAATATTTTAATTCATTAAATATTTATAAGGTTTTAAACCTCCAAAATTAATACTTAAATTGTTTAAATATCAATGCTCAAAAATATCTGTTTAATACCGCGCGTCGATACACGGTATTAATCTTTTTTTTATGAAATATTTTTAGACACACAAAAATATATATATATATATTCATGAAATAGTATTTTCAAAATATAAGTCATTATATTTCATAATTTTGAGTGCCAGTTTTCCCAGTAAAGGTGTCGGTTTTACCGCTTTCACGTATATGACTCGTTTTATGACGGTTTGAGTTTCCTAAACACTTGAAAAGTGTTTATGGGGCTGTTTTGATATGATTTTAGTTACTAAATTACCAAGTTTGTCTGTGGGAGCCCAACTTGTAAAATTTAGGGGTTTTGAGTTACCGATAGTCACAAGTTTAGTCTGGTTTCTTTCCAAAATATTATTTTCTACTTTTGGTCTTCAAAGTTCATTTTAGTTAATAAAAATGAGTCTATTTTCTGTTATGTACCAGAAGCTTAATTGATCATAATTTTTAATTAAATCATTTGGAAATTAGCGCGTTTTCGGGTCCCAAAAACTCCAGTTTTGAACTTAAATAATTTAAGGATCAAAAGTGACTTTCGGAAACTTGTTCGTAATTTATTAACATATGTTTCTAATGTATCGAACACATCATAAGACAAGTTATAGATACTTTCACCATTTACTCAAATACATAAAATCACAAGATTTTAACACTTCTTTATGTTAAAACAAGTCTTTATTTACTTCTCGTATCAATCTCGATTTCCATACCGATCAGTAAACGATTCCACGCTCAGTGCATTTTCAATTGGTATCAGAGCTTTTGGTGGCTTTACTGATCAATTTCTGGATTTTCGAGATATTAGAGTAAAAAACTAGTGGGTTTTTGAGTCAAAATTCTTCATTTTTAGTGTTTCTGATTTCTATTCGATCTCAGAGTGTTCCTAGTCTCATATTCATCTCATCTGCATTAGGTTTCATAATAAATCCTTCAAAAATTTTCAAGATCAGTTGATTTCCAATTGGTTCCTTCAAATTTTATTAGTTCATTATTTAAATCAGTTGGTTCGCTGGTTGAATATAGTTGGTCCATTTCGTTCATCTTCAAATATTTCGGTTCGTTTGTTGAGTTTTCTCTTTGGTTCGTTCCTTTAGTCTTCAAGTATTGGTTCGTGGCAGTTACATATTGGTTCACGACGATTATTTCAACAAAGCACTGGTCCGTTGACTTTTTGGTTCATTGGTTCATAGTCAATATAATATGGTTCGTGAGACTTTGCTTGTTGGTGGAGAAAATTTGGTTCGTTGACTTTCTTTGATAAGTTAACAAGTTTGGTTCGTTGAAGAAGAGGATTGTTTGGTTCGTTGGGCAGATTGTTGTGTTTTTTACTAAAACTGACGTAACTTGAGCTTCATTCTGAGTTAAGGGACCCATTACCTGCCAAAATGATCGTCTCATTGAGATCTATACTTTTACTCGCCTTACAGCTAGTGTCATCCGTTTTGACCTCCAAATTCCACTTCTAAGACCTCCGTTTTTGCTTCGGAAGATTTTCATCGGTATTATCGATTATCAAATCAAGCAATTTCAAAATGTTTAGCGAGATTTAAGCATTTTCAGCAATGTAAAATTTGATTCGAATGACTCTCAATTATGATAATTATTTGGGACAAGTCAGAAAGCGCCTAAATCATTGCAATTAGAAGATTATTACAATTGGGTTAAGCGTTTCGAAGCTTTCATTGACATGACCAATGTCGATTTGTGGATTCTAATCAAAGAAGGTTTTCAATATCCAATGGAGGATGGTACTCCTAAAGCGCAAAAAGATTTTAATGATGATGAAAAGAAATATTATGATAGGGAAAAGAAAGCCTACAGTACGATTACAGTGGCTTTACCGAAAGAGTTGATGCATCAATTCTAAGCTTTCAAAACTGCAAAGACATTATATGATACATTACCCATCCGAGATAAAGGAAATGAGGATTATAAGAAAATTAGACGAAATGTTTTAAATCTTGAATTTGAAATTTTTTGACATGTTTAAGACGAGACTGTTTCTGCTTTGACATCAAGGTTTGCACGCTTGACAACTGAGATGAATGTGGTAAATATTAAAAAGACTGAAGAGGAGTTGCAACAAAGATTTTAGAAGCTTTGTTAAGTAAGTTTGAAAGTTATTTTATGCTACTGACTCATGAAAAATAATTTTCAACCTTATCATTTCAAGAATTAACTGGGAAACTGCGATTTGTAAAGAGCAAGATTCTAGTTGTAATTCAGAATCCTGAGATATACTATGGTCAAAATTCCGCTACCATGAGTGGAAAGGCTAAATCAAACCTTGGTTTAACACCTATTGCTAATTTCATTGCTGGTGGAATGTATGGGAATAATAATTCATCTTCTGTGTATTATGAAGGATGCAACTTTACCATTCCAGATTTCAAAAGTCAAAGTGTTTCATCTGTCAAGTCAACTGGGGACAAACTAGCAATGTTATCAGCTTTAATATCATCATATCATGGTGTTAATACTGGAAGTTTGAATAATGCTGATTTAGTTGAAGAAGATTATGATCAGATTGATCTGGATAATCTGGAACATATGGATATTAATTGGCAGTTAGCAATGTTGACGAGAAGGGTGAAGAGATTTCTCAAGAAAACAGGACGACGTGATCTTAATCCTCGAGGCAAGATTGGGTTAGTTAAGTCGAAGGTGAAATGCTTTAAGTGCTCAAATTTTGGACATTTTTCCCGAGAATGTTCACAATCATCAAATAAACATCTAAATCTTCTGGAAACAACGGTCGATCATCACAAAATTCAGGTCCAAACGCATTAGTTTCTCAAGTTGATGGAATTTATGACCGGGGAAAGCGTCTTGGAGATCAATTAGCATTTAATGCAGTTATAAAGCTTGATGAATGCTTAACTGAATCTGATTCATAGCCAGAAAAGTCAGAAGTTCATGTTTCACATTCAAGTTCTGATTTGAAGAATTTTTCTGGAAGTTGTGGATTGATGGCTCAGATTGATGGTTGTGTTAGTGATATTGATTCTGAAACAAGTGGATATGAGTCTGTTTGTGAATTTTGTTAACAAAAAGACAAAAAGATTCAGGGCTTATTAAAAGAGAACGGTTTGTTGATTGACGAATGTGAAAAGTTGAAAGAGCAATTGGCAAAGTAAAAACAACAGTCTGAAGAGTTGGCTGTAAAAGAAGTCCAGTTGCAAGGAGAAAACATAGAATTAGTAGAAAAAATTTCAAAGTTACTTGCTGAGAATGAAAAGTTAGTTAAAGATGTTGCAAAATGGGAGCATGAAGCAAAAGATCCAGCATGAGAGTTTGATAACTTGTTTGTAAGTCAAAGGAGAAGCTTGATTATCTTCAAGTACAAAGTGATGAACTTGCTGTGTAAGCTAAAAGTTTTCAGAATGATAATGAAATTATGATTGCAGCTAAAGCTGAGTTGGTTCGTGAAAACAAACTTTTGAAGAGAAATGTAGAGACTTACAAGGAGAAGTGGGAGAAAATAACTCAAGATGTTTTGAGTGCCCATAACAATATGCGAAGAGAAAAATCTACTACAAATAAAACTTCAGAGAAATTTATTGCTTATCAGAAAGAATTAGCTTAAATTCAGTCTCAGATATCAGTTGTGAAAATTAAAATTCTTGATTTGAAGCGACAATTACATAATTTTAAGAATTCGCACTCCTTCACAAGTTATCTGTGTAAAGATGAGAATTTCAAGAAAGTTTTTAGAGGAGAGGAGTTGAATCAAATTCCTCATCCAGTAATTAATACTACTTCAACTAAAGATTTGAAACCATCTACTGAAAAGTCTGATTATTCGGAATTTGCTGATAAACCATCTGAGAAGAAGCAGAAGTTTAAATTTCAGAAGAAGAAAAATTAATAAGTGTTTGATGCTCGCAAAGTTCCAAAGTTTACTTCTGGTTCATCATCTTAAGAGCAAGAAAAGTCAGTTTTATCACATGTAAAAATCTTCACTCGTATATATATTGATGAGACGATATGTTATGAGCAGAATACAATCAAGGATGTGAAATCTGAGTTTTCTGGGTTAGTTGTGAATGGTCATGGAAAGCAAGTTTCCAAGTTAAATGACAATCAAAATGGTCTGGGTTATGAGAAGGAAGATTCTAAATCTGATGGAAACAAAAAAGACAATTATGAAGTTAGTGGTGATAAGAAACAAAAGCAACAAAAATTTAAGAAGGTCAATTTACAGAAAGTAAAGAAGGAGATTTTCAGTGCTAATAAAGTTCATTCTGAAAAGATATTATAAGTTGAAGGGCTCCGAGCAAATATTTTCTAACAAGGAGTTTCCATTACACTATGTTGATGCTCAGAACAAGAAGAAATTAGCTCAAGTGTTTGTAATGGAGAATGGTGCACAGAACAAGAAAAAAAGGTCTCCAATATATTCTTCTAATGGCTCTAATACCACTCCAAGAAGCCCAACAACAAAATGGGTTCATAATCATCGATTCCAGGTCTATGATAATTTTTATGATTATTTTGGATCGAATGATTTATGTGCTAATATGCAAGGTTTAAAACAACAAAAGATGATAGTTAATCGGTTGTGCCATCAGTATCGAAAGAAAGGACATATTGCTGCAGATTGTCCTAATGCTGTTGGTTTTCCAAATGTTTCTGGAAAAATACCTTATGTTGGTAAAACTGCAAAATTCATGGATTCAAATGGCAGAGTGTTTGATGAGCCACAAAATATAAGTTTTAAGTCTAAAAACAAACATTTTTCTGGTTTTTAAAACACATAAACATGTAGATTGTTCCTCCACACCAAAAATGGATGGTTTATTAAAGAATGATAAACCACATATGTTCTGGAAACCTATATTGGTTTCAAAGTGTAATCAAGACACTGGCCGACCAGAAGCAATTCGCTTCGGGTCATTTATAAACAAATATGTTTGTCCAATGTGTAGGTAGTTCAAGAAGACATTTCGGTGATTGCAAGATTGCTGATAGTGGAGTTTCCTGTGTAACTTAAATTTCAAAGATTCAAAGATTCAAATTTCAAACTGAAATTTTTCTAAAATTCAAAGCTAAACCTGAAAAGGTATCCGTGTCGGTTGATCAATTTTCTTTCTTTACAATCTGTCTAGCGTTTAGGGGGAGAAAATTGAAAAATACAAAAAATTGTGTTTTGCATTTGGTAAAATGAAAAAAAAAAACCAAAAATAGAGTTTTTCATTTTATGGGGAGTAAAGCGATGGAAAAGATTAAAAAAATGAAAAATACAGAACGTATAAAAAATAGAAAAATGAGAAACATTGGCTTACGTGTCTGACTCGTGAATAAAGTAGATGAAAAAGCCATAAGACCATTATTTGATGTGCTAGGAAGACTCGACAAATTAGAAAGTATTCAAATGTGATATACATTAAATACTAATGCTTGACTTAGTCGACAACATCTTGAAGCATATTTCAAAAGATAAGTGGAAAAAAATGATAAGTCACTGTGTAAACATGTGTTTATTTTGCAAAAACTTAAACTTGTTTGATTTTTTTTTTATTTTCTCAAATGGTCGGACTATCTCTGTGTGTTCACAATACCGACCTGATAGTTGTCATTTGAGGTTCTGCTTTATTTTCTTTGGTCTTTCGTATAATTCACCGGATTTTCTCTGCGTGTTCACAATACCAACCTCATTGTTATTGAATTATACAATTTTAACTTGTTTTATCTTTCTCATTTTGTTAAATCCGAGATCTTATCTGTGTATCGAAAGATCGACTTTAAGGTAGACGATTTAACATTCTTATTTCTTTCTGCATGGAACACAGTTGATATTATCAACATTACATCACTATGTGTTAATCACAAGCGAAATCACAAGATGTGGAAATAGAAAAGTCTGAGTATGTTTGATAGTGTGGGGTACATGGGTCAAAGCAAATTAATATACCTTAACATATCCAGATGTTATGAGTATGATTTTGCCCAAGTTTATTGGCCATCTGTGCATATTCATTCTGTCTCAAACCGCCTTCTCTGGATGCGATTCGTGAATTTAGGGCTTTTTGTGAATATTGGGTTATAAGCAAATGGGGCGGATCAAGAGAGGATCCGCGTGTATTTTTTTGCCTGACCAAACACACTGGCAGAATGGGCAGAAAAATGATCTGAAAGTGGTTGTGGTGATGCCACGAGTATCTTTAACTTTTTAACAGACCGCACAACTGAACAAAGTTTTTGTTTATTATATAGTATAGATATAGATTAGTTATCTTTTTTATATTTCAAATAACTTAGAGATTTTGTTAGAGTTTAAAATTGATTTAGTTTCCAAATTTAATGTCTAATTTGTAATCAGGAGCTTTTATAAATATTATTGCTATTATTCTAGCTTCTTAATTTTTGAGGTTTAATTTGATTTGAAGAAGAATTATCCGTTTGTGTTGATTCTATGCTTGAAAAACTCGATGCTAAATTGTTTACGGTTTGACAACTACATGAGTTATGGTGACATCCACTACTTGTACATATAATTATAAAAAACTGAGTAATCAATCTCCAGGCCGTAAAAGGGTTTCACACAATATTTCACAGGAGTATACCAAATGCCTTTAAAAAAAACAACTTAGTATTTAATCTGCACGAGAGCCCATTTCAAAATTATGAAAAAGTAATTTGAGTAGAGCCCGTTAGCATTTATGTGCAAATTAGTCAAACAAAACAAACAAAAAAAAGCATATAATTAGGCACTTTTATGATTTTTTTGCTTGAAAGTCAACACCTATAAATCAAACTTTGCCTACAAATTCACAATAATAAAATGATGAAATGGAAAACTATAGTTATTATTCCACTAAAAACTGTAGTGTCTTTATGCTAGGAGTAAATTACACCAGAGGTCCCTGAGGTTTACCCAAGTAATGAAAGAGGTCCCTGTAATTTTTAAATTATGAAAAAGGTCCCTACCGTTTGTATTAGTGTAACGAAAGAGGTCCCTCCGTTAGTTTTGAGGGTTAAGTTGTGTCATGTGAGAATCACGTGATGGGCTTTTTAGTAATTTCCACCTCCTAATTTTATAATCCTAACCCTAACTTCTGTTTTGTGCGTCTGATTGCCACTTCACAAAGGAGAGCACGTACTATTCCATTAGTTGCTGATCCATTCTTCCCATCCAATAATCGGTGATCATGTACCGTATAAAAGATGTCAATGAAGTTGATTACGGTAAGTTTTTATTCAATTGTATAATCGATTTCGAAAGATACATTTGCAAAAGATTTCAACTTTGAAGTGGATAAGTTTGATGTGGGTTCTTTATACTTTGGTATAATCGATGCATTTTAATGTGCTATTTCATTGGGTAAACTAGTTTTTTCCCCTTTCCGCGAGCCACAAATTTTTACAGTGGAGAATTGATCACATAACCGATTAGTTGAGTGCTCTTGAATTGTCTTCATTTTAGTTTTATCGATTGGTATTATCAAATGATGATAATGACATTGTGTGCATATTTTGTCTTACTAGTCCTCAAACGATGACATTAACAGTACATTTATCCATTTTATCATTTGTATATTATACAAGTTGTTTTAAAGTTAATGATAATGTGGTATCATTGACAAGCCAATCATCTCAGTTCTGGAATACAATAGAGAGTATCTAATGAAGAGGGTTGCTAACAATCTATTGTTGATTGAGAAGTGTAATGGTGGTAAATAGGTTGTTCAAGTTAGGAAGAAGGCAGTGGGTGTAGGCAAGAAGGCAGTAAAAGCAAAGGTAAAAAACACTGCAAGTTGAAGATTGGCAAGAAGGATGTTAAACAATGATGCTTGTAATGCCTACCATGGTTAATTTTGTTTTGGTTATTTTTTATGTTTTGGATGGTGGTAATATGCAAGTAACTAATTTCATGTTTTGGATGCTTTAAAATTTAAAATTTTAATAGGTTGTTTTGGATTTTTTACTATTAAAAGGCAACATATTATCCATTTTTAAATCTGGTGTTTAGTCCATTTAAAAGTGAAATATGAGGTCAAAACATGTATGTGCCATTTAGTCCGCTTAGTCATCTGATTTTTTACTTTTAAATTTGGTACCATTTAGTAAACAGGTAAGCTCCAACAGAAGTGATTTGGTTTAGTTTGCACATGTTTTAATCGATTTTCATTAAAGGGTAATGAGAAGGGAAAATGAGAATAGCAGGTGGGTGGGGGGCTTTTGTTTCAATCGATTTTCATTAAAGGGAAGAGGGAAATTACTTATCTGCCCTTCCCTTTAATTACACATGTGGATTTAACAAGGAAACTTAAGGGGGTTAACTAACGGAGGACCTCTCTTGTTACACCAATACCAATGTTAGGGACCTTTTCCATAATTTTAAAATTTCAGGGACCTCTTTCAATATTTGGATAAACCTAAGGGACCTCTGGTGTAATTTACTCTTATGCTAGATCTAAAAACTTAAGAATAATTCACACATCCAAGAATAGAACAAATTTACAAAACACGACAAGAAAAGAACCACGATGGATGAGATGGTTCAATCTGGATCAACCGATATCTTGGACAAGCCGTCAAGTGAAACTTCGATTTATCAAGTGGCACAATGTATTTAGACATTCTTTGGTAACCAATCTCGTCAATCTAAGGGGTGCATCATATGTTAATATGGAAGTAGACCACTTGATAGAAGCTTTGTCATCTTAATTAAAGGTTCTAAATATAAACCCAAATAATAATATATTTGATATAAATACATATTTACCTCTAAAAAAAAGGATGCATGATGTATATTTAATTTAATTTTTAAGAACACTTCAAACGACTATATTTATTATGAAGGCTTATAAACATTCTTTTTATAAACCAAATTAAAGTTTTATAAAATAGTTCAAGGGTTTATGCAAGTTTGGACTAATAGGGATATGACATAAATTAAAGTTTAATTGAATAAAATTTAAAACAACAGCTCGTTTAAGCTGTAAATCGTAACATCTTTACTTTGAATATCAACTTTAACAACGAAATGACGGGAAACTGGACAAGAAGCTATGCCGCAACCTCTTTTTGAATAGCATAAAGGCTGTAAAGTTTATAAAATCAAAGTATCCTAACAAAAAAGATTGTTTCTAAAACAAATCGAGTATGATGAGAATGTTTACGAAACTTATTATGGTTTATGGGTATATAAAACCAAAAAATGGTTTATGAGAGATTTAGCACTTGTGTGTAAGGGTCGTTGTTGTAGTTGTTATCATCATCGTCATCGTCGTCGTTATCATCATCATCATTATTATTAGTAGTAGTAAAGTGGTTTAGTGGGTACACACAAATGGACAAATTAAAAATGAAGTCTTCCGAGAAAAATTTGTGGTTACATGTATTTCAGAGAAGATTCGGGAGGGAAGATTGAGATGGTTTGGGCATGTGAAGAGGAGGCAGTTGACGGCACGAGTGAGAGCTATTGATTCCATATGTATGATCGTCGTTAGACACACTTTAACCTTACACAAAGATGTTTTACTTAAGAGATTGACCAGGCGTAAACAAGTCAATCTAGACTCTCTGTTTTAGTTAATATCGTACTGAAAGCAAAGTAAACAAGTAAGAACAAATGAAGATGAATAATACTTCAGCATTATATTGAAAATATTTGATGAAAGTGGAAGAGCGTATGAAACATCGGTTATAAGTAATCTACATATAGTGCCTAAGAAATCAAGGAGAGCCCTTAATTTCTCTATGATCATCTTGACCGTTAATCTAAGATACATGAACTAACATAATTACAAAAGTATAATAAGCTAAGATAGTAAGTAGTTCGTGGGCTTCAAATTGGTGGGAAACAGAGCAACTATAGACAATGTTCCATAGTGATTTACCTAGCTTTTGAGATGTTTTTGTGTGAATAAGTGTTGTCATCGGCTTTATTCACTTGATATAAGTGTTTAATCGTTTGCTTTTATAGTTTTTGTTGTGCTTTTAAATGTGTTTCATTGTCTTTTTTTTTTGGAACGTTCAACTAAGAATATTTACACACCAGTTGAGCCAATTCCCAGGAAAAACCACCTCCTCTAAAGGCCGGGTGGAAAACCTGTCAGGCTCAGGGATCGAACTTATGACCTCTCAGTCCCAAGTCTTCCCCTCATCATCAATACCATTGAGCCAAATGACCAATGGTTTTCATTGTCTTATGTATGCATCAGTGCATCACCGGTCATATTGTAATAAATGAAACACAATTAAGACAACAAAACACAATTAAAAAACACAATGAAAACCATAGGAAAAGTGATTGTAATAAAGGATTGAACACAATTAATTGTGCTTCATTTTCTTATTGTTCCTATCAGTCTCATAACCGGTGACGCTACTTTGTTATTGAAAATTGTAATAAATCGATTGTTCTTTTATTACCCGTGCGTTTCTCGTAGCAACGCGCGGGTCATATTGCTTGTTATTATTATTTGTTTTAGAGTAATTAAGTATAAGGCTATCCGTAGTGGGGCTCCATGGAGGCGCCATGGAGCCCATAACGCCCCTATAACGCCCCTCTCCCACCCCCCGGGGCGCCATGTTAGGAGAAATGGGGCTTGGGCGTTACCAGCATCACGCCTCCCCCTCTCTCACTTTCCGGCGCCATGGGCGCTATCCCCACTACGGTGGGGCGCTATAGGGGGCGCCATAGCGCCATCACCACCTCCCACTACGAAAAGCCTAACAAGAAGCAAGTTCTTTCTAATGGAGTTGGTATGATGATGATGGTTCGGGGTTTGGAATCATTAAGGTGTCAAGTTCAAAACCTAACTCAAGGGGGTTTTCCTAAGAGGCGAGTTTCCTCCATGATGGTGTTCATAGGCGAGTCAAGTCGAGAGTGTCAAATCCAGTATGGACGAAGATGATTATTTTGATGATCTTTGGTGACCGAATCAGGGTTGTGGCGACGAATGCGAATTCTGGTCGCCAGACAATGGATTTTTTTTATCTTATTAAAATGTTTTATAAAAAATGGCCCCTAGGATCCTATTTTGATGCCCAGACAGCTAAAAACTAATGTTGTTAGTGTTTAGTTAACGACAGATCAATATATGCCACTATGTTTATAGCTGAGATTATTATGAGGAAAATCAAAACTGAGATTATTATCGACCAGTATGTGATAACTGAGATTAATAGAGACCAATTTTCCTTGTCTTAAAACCTCGTAAGTATACTATAATAAATTAGTTGTACAATGTGCTCTATAAACTTGTTTTCCAAGTGTAAATTGTTTATATTTGGACTGACTTAGTCCGATCAGTGGTCACCAGTGGCGGACCCACATAGGGCCCAGGGGTAGCGCCCGCTACCCCTGAACTTTTACCCCGACGTGTAAATTTTTTTTTTTATAGGTTTTCGGTTTTTCGCGACCCCTGAAACGAATTTTTCGCGACCCCTGGAAGAAATTTTATGGCTTTTACTTAAAATTATGATCAAAAGTCTCTTAAAAATATGATTAAAAGCCCGTTAACTACCTAAAAAAATTTTTCGGGGACGCTGCCCCCGAACCCCCGTTAGTCCCCGCTACCCCTGATATTCTTTCCTGGATCCGCCACTGGTGGTCACCACTGATATGGTCAGTGATCAACATGTTTATTTAGTAACAAAAAACTGTTAAGTCGGTTCATTATGTCAAACCCATATTAAATTTTTGCTGAGCAAGTCCTATTTAAAAATCTTTTAAACAAATCAGGAGGTGACTAAAATATCAAACATGTTTTGAGATTAAATATAATAGGTAAAGTTTTTACATAAGTTAGGTAAATATTATATATCAAGGAGCTTCGTGGTCTTATTTTTTTAAGATATCAAGTCTCATAATAAACGATTCAAAGTCTCATGAATTAAGGATTGAAATCTGGTCATAAATGATTGATTTAAGTATGGTAAAGCCGTTAAAAAAGTATATTATAATTTATAGATATTTAATAAAAAAATAAAAACAAAAAATTGAAAACTCTTTTCCATGTCAAAAACATCGGCATGTGATTCCAAAACTCATTTAAGGCTTTCTTCCTCCCTTCCATCCATCAATCCCCATCTTCTCCATTTCACACTCACACTCACCGCCACCGACACTCAGATCCCACATGCCCGCCACTCTCCATCTTTATTACGCCTCAGATCCATCTCAACTTTCTCCAAATCAAACCCACTCAGCTCACTCCATCTCACTGACACAGATTTCACCAAACATGAAGGTACTCTTCTTGCTTGTACTATTTGCCTTATTACTTGTACCCCCTTCCTCTTCCTCTTCCTCTTCCACCATTGGTCGGAGGAGAGACTTGCTGGACAAGAATCACGACTCAGATGGGGGGGTTCAACTCTCCCTCAAGAAGAAGCCCTCAGGTACAACTCCCCCTGCGCTTGGTACAACCACCCTGACCAAAAACAACAAGACTAAACTCATCAAACCCACAAACTCCACCAATATCCAGAAGCTTCAAGAGAAACCTGTTCTCAAGAAGCTTAATTCCACATCCAAACCTCCAATTCTCACAAAACTCGTATCAAAACCTTCAAATTCCACCAAACCCACGTCCAAAACCTCAAATTCCACAAAACCCATTTCCAAATCAGCAAATCCTTCAAAACCCACCTCCAAAACAACAAATTCCACAAAACCCACTTCCGGTTTGACCCAGAAATCAACCGATCCGGAGAAAAAGAACACCAAACTACCCACTTCAAACCAGAAGTCAACTAAAAAAGTCAACACTTTGACTTCTTACGACGATGAAGAAAACGACTTCGTTTCGGAATTCAGAGATCTACCATCAAGATTCCAAGAAACACTGATCCCAGATTTGGAAGTAATCTCCACAACTTCCAAAGCTTACATAAACAAAGCAAACAAACAAATCTCCAAAAACTTCAATCCCATTGTGGGCAAAAAATACGCCCCAATGGTCGCTTCTTTCATCTCTTTCGCATTTGCTTTTATCCCATTTCTTCTCGTTTCCCTCATTTTTAACCGCATAAAAGCTTACTTTTCTCTCCAAAGACTCATCATATTCATCCAGATTTACCTCTCGATCTACTTCTCAATCCTCTCGCTCTCATCGCTCGTTACGGGCCTCGAACCGTTGAAGTTTTTCTACGCTACTTCGCAGTCAACTTACGTGTGCCTCCAGCTGTTGCAAACTCTCGCTTACGTGTTGTACCTTCTGGTTCTTTTGATGTACTTTGTGCTGGTTTTCTCGACGGATTCGAGCGCGGTCTCGAAGTTATTGGGCCTGGGCCAGACGTTTGTGGGCTTCGCGGTTGGGCTTCATTATTACATGACGGTGTTCCATAGAGCGGTGCTCCGGCAACCACCGAAGACTAGCTGGAAGGTTCATGCGGTTTATGCCACGTGTTTTCTTCTGATTTGTTTGTTGGGGACGGCGGAGAGGAGGAAGAAGGCGTACGTGGTTGATGGCAGTGAGGAAGGCAAAAAGAGTTGATTTTTGTTTTGAAAAGTTATTTTTTTTTTAAAAGGAAGTTAAGTGTTATAGATCTTTATTGTGTTTTTGGAAATCATAAGCAATTTTATGTACTCTCGATTCAAAATTGTAAAATGTTATAATTCTAAAAGAATATAAATTTTAGATTTATATAATGTTGGGAAAGTTATTATAGAAAGTGGTTTTTTCATGGGAAAATTACTGCAGTAGCCTTGGACCAAAAAGAAATTAACAAAATGGCTTTTGACCAAGAGGTTTATCAAAATATCAGACCAATAGCAATATGACACGTCAGCTTTTTTTTGTCATATTCGCCAGGTCTATTCTCCATTTCAAAGATTCATTCTCCATTTCATAAAATTACACGTCAATTTGAACCACATTCTCCGAACCTATTCGCCATTTTTCATAATAAAATATTCAAAATAATTTCTATTCTCCAACCCTATTCTCCAATTATGGGATCTATTCGCCACTTTTTGATATTTTATTTTATTTTACAATTTATTATTTGAAAATGTTTTTGAATAAATAATATTTGAATGAAGTTCAAAATTTTAAATTATTGTTTTATGATGTTCTCAGTTTATGTAATAAAAAAAATTTGAATGTTTTTTATAAGTTAAATATTATTTCTACGATTTTACCTTTTAAATACATATTACTGTTTTATGATTTTTTCCAGTTTAAGTAATAAGAAAATTTATAATGCTTTTTACAAGTTAAGTATTATTTGTAAGATTTTACGTTTTGAATTTATAAGTGAATAAGTTTGTATTTTTAAATGTTATTTAACACATAAACTTAAAATTGGATTTTTAACAACTTAACTTATTTCATTTTAATGTTTTTGATATTTTGTTTTTATTATACAATTTTTTTTACTGTTTTATGATTTTTTTTAGTTTACGTAATAATTTTTTTTAAATGTTTTAACAAGTTAATTATTATTTCTAATAACAGAATTATAATTATCAGCTTATCTTACAATTTATTTTTTTGAACTATAAAAACATAAACTAATTTTTAACAAATAACGTAGGAAGTTATGTTTTACGTACCATCTTTACTTTTCATTCTTCATAATATTTTAAATTTCCTTAATTTTGCCTACAAATATCCCCTTCTGCTCCCACCATCTAAATGCTCAAACCTTACACAATTTAAACCTCTCTCGACATACAATTCAATCACATATGTATACAAATAAACTCCGTTTTTTAAATTTATTTATACTATTTATTTTTAACAAATAAATTCCGTTTTTGAAATTTACGTTCTGTACTTTTATTTTTAAAATTTTAATTTTGAACTATTTTTTAATTAATAATGCATAAAGTTAGAAAGATTTTTGGGTTGTTTAACTAGTATAATGTCTTAAAAGTAAAGCCCCTCCATATCTTTTTATCTATAAATACCCCCTCCTCTCATGACGTCGAAGATTAATACTTTTGAGTTTGAACATTGCCGAAGGCAGAGTGGTTTTAGAGAAATGTTTTTTATGTGTTACTTCGTTAACAAGAACTCTCACGAGTATGTGAAGAAAACACCTAAAAAACATTGCTAGAAAACTCTTCTCGTCTTTCTAGTGTTTTAACTTCAAAATTATTCATTGACTACAACATAAGAAACGTATATAGCTTCACACTCTCCTAACACATTGATCTACATTTTTTTCAAGGAGTACCGATATTCGATTGTTTTATTTATATATTTGATTTTGTTACTCTATATTTATGGAACGTATAATCTATTTGATTTATTACTTTATATTTATCGAAAAGTCCTTTAAAAACTCTATATTTATCGAAAAGTTCTTACAAAATTATATAATTTTTGTTTTATTCTATGCAGTTAATAGACAGCGAATGGATGAGCTGACCCCATTCTCTATAATTAAAGCAGCTTTGATAAAAAAAAAATTTAAATAAAGTTCACATTCGCTGAAGATTTTTCCTTCCTGACCCTATTCGCTTTCCCAAGTTCTCATTCGCTTAACACCAATAAATCACGCTCGTTTCATTTGCTAATAATAGTGGCTCCCAAAAGTTTCAATTATTGTCAGATTTTCTTCATATTCTCCGTAACCATTCGCCATTATGAAATCTATTCGCTAAAATAAAAGTCAAAGGCTATTTTAGAAAAGTTACTGGTCAATGGCCATTTTGTTAATTAAATTATAGTCAATGGCCTCTGCAGTAATTTTCCCTTTTTTCATATCATGGGTAGTTGGGTACGGAGTAATAAAGGAAAAAAAATAAGTTTTAGATTTATATAGCACGGGAAAAGTTATATTAGAAAGTGGTTTTTCTTTGCGAATGGTGGGAAGTAAGGGGGGACGGAGTGGGCGGCAAAAAGCCGCGGCGCCGAAAACTTTCTCGGCAAACACCGCCGCCACTCAAAATTCTTTGGCAAAAACTTCACTTTGAATCTACAAGTTGCCGATGAAACTTTGTGCAATCCAAGAAATAGGACCGTTGGGAACGGTCACTTTACTAAAAAAAAAAATTGCCTTTTTATATATATATATATATATAACTCACCCCTTCACACACCAATTCATTCTCCTTTCATCTTCAAAATTCTCAAATTTCATCTTCAAAATTCTCAACTTTTATCTCACTTGAAAATGACTTGGACTACCAACGAGCAGGTCGCTTTGGCTCGCGCATTCTACCACGTGTCCGACGAGAAGGTTCTTAATCACTCAATGGCGGATGAATTTTGGGCTAAAGTGCTTGACCATTTCAACAAAGAACTTGGTGGTACGAATAAAACCGTGCACCAAATGAACTCGAAATGGCACAAAATAAGTTCGAAGGTTAACAAGTTCGAAAGCGTGTACATCGAATTTGAACAAAAAGCTACTTTGGCGGATCTTGAATCGGGTTTGATGTTTAAGGCGTTGTGCGAGTACCGAAAAATACATGACAGAAAGGGTTTTTCACACGTCGAGGTTTGGACCTTGATGAGGGACCGTCTCCAGAGGGCGTCAACTTCAAATAATAATATCTAAGTTTCTTATGTAATGTTTTTTTTAGTGTGTTTTTTTTTAAGTAATGTCATTTTTTTTAAGTAATGTAATGTTTTTATATTAATGTAATGTTTTTTTTAAATAAATGTAGTGTTTTTATAAAATAAATATAGTGTTTTAAAACTAATTACAAAATATATATAACTCAAAAACATTAAAATAAATTAACCTACAATTCTTCATAATCCTCACCACTCCCTCCCAAAATCCTTCAAAATTCTTCAAAATTCTTTCTTTTTCTCTTTCCTGCATGGCACCCTCCTATTGGTTACAACCCATTTTTCAAAATCCTAAAAATCCTACCACTCCCCCCTCCCTAATAAAGGAGTGTGACGTGTACTTTATGAGTATGTTTGGATGTTCATTTGGAAATAGTTTATTGACTTATTGACTTTTTAAAAAATCAATAAGTTAGAAAATATTATTGTTTGTGTACTTAAAAAGTACTTTTAGTTTTAACTTTTTGAGTAGAAAAGAAAAGTCATTTTTTAAAAACCAAGAAAACTTGGCTTTTGAAAGTGCTTTTGGGTTTTCTAAAAATCAAATTACTATCTTACCCATGATTTCACTAGCATAATGCCTTTAAATATAGGGAAAATGTCACAGAAACATAACCAACTTTCAATTTTGTTCCAATTAGGTCACTCAAACTTTTTTTTGTTCCAATCAGGTAACTTAACTTTAAAATATGTTCTAATCCTAGATATATGATCTGATTAGCAGGTAACCTAATCAAATTTTTTTTTATAAAAACTGATTTTTTTATAAAAAGAAAGGAATTTTTTAATAAAAAACAAATTTTTTATAAAAATTCGAAATTTTATAAAAAAACGTTTTGTGTGTAAAAAATTCATTTTAAAAAAAACTTCGAAATTTTATAAAAAACGTTTGGGTGTATAAAAATTTTATAAAAAAACGTTTTTTATAAAATTCGAATTTTTATAAAATTTTATAAAAAACGTTTTTTATAAAATTTGAAATTTTATAAAAAAACGTTTTAGGTATATAAAATTCGAAATTTTATAAAAAAAATTTATATAAAATTTCGAATTTTTATACAAAAATTCATTTTTATTAAAAATTCGATTTTAAAAAGTTTGTTTTTTATAAAAAAAATCATTTTTATAAATAAAAAAGCAGTTTTTATAAAAAAATTTGATTAGGTAACCTGCTAATCAGGTCATTTATCTATGATTAGAACATATTTTAAAGTTAAGTTACCTGATTGAAACAAAAAAAAGTTTGAGTGACCTAATTGGAACAAAATTGAAAGTTAGTTATGTTTCTACAAAGTTACCCCTTAAATATATAAGTAATGTCCTTTTTTGTCATTTTACATATAAAATAAGCAATCTCATCATAAAAGCCAATCCAAACATTTTTCTAAAAACTCATTTTTAAAAAGTAATAAGTCAATAAACACGTTTACTTAAAAACACTTTTGCACTCAAATAAGCACTCCCAAACATACCCTAAAAATGGTAAAACCGTTCGCACATATAAGTTAATAACTACGCAAATTAGATGATAATCACGAAATCTATATCTTTATAATTACATAGCCTAGGGGAGAGATCTCGTGCGAACAAGTTTTAGCGTGCGAACATTGCGAACAAATCTTGATCGTCCAGTTCAATATCCAACGGATGTGATGCGCATCACCAGATTAATTAGTTATAATCCCTCATTTAAACACACGGGAAGGTATTTTTGGCATGCTTAATATTGGAAAACCGTATTGAAGGCGACATCATAACAAAACAAAAAAACTTAGAATCACTCTTCAATTTCAAAAATTCTTAATCAATGACGAAATCAGAAGATCAAAAGAAAAAGTAGAACAGAGGCGAAGAAGATGACTGTAATCACATTCAATAATAAGTTTGCAATCGGTATCAAACACTCAAATATTATATTGAACTAGAATGTTTATTGATTTATGAACTTACAAGGAAAAAACTCCTCGGAATGAAGAACCCGAAATCGAAAATGAGACATGGTGGAAGAAAAAGTGGCAAAACGCTCTGGTTTGATCGAATTTTCATTTCATAGCCTTGTTTTGTTCTGTTCATCGGTTTTATTTTCTTGCATGTGAAATTATGCATAGCAATGTTCATCGGTTTTATTTTGTTGCATGTGTAATATAATTTCATGGTTGTATGTTACACAATCAGTTGTGGTATGTTCATCACATGAGGAAGAAGACTCTTAAAAATGGTGAAGATACACCAGCTGTGAAAATATATACAGAAAGCACCCTGTAGGAGCTCAATACTGAGTTGCAAGGCCAACACATATATGTAAGAGATGAGGAAGATGATGAGTTACATGAGAACAAGATGGAAAATGAACCAGCACAGAAAAGGAAAAGAGATGAAACTAAAAACGTAGCAAAACTAAAGGAAGTAACCGGGATCATAAAAAGCAAGAGACATCTGATAAAGGTGACGAGGGAGATGATGATATGATTAAGACATGGGCAACATAAAAAAAACTAAAACTCATCTGCAATGATAAGCGTGTAGATGCAGTTATCGCATGCGATAACTTCACATATTCAGAATCAACAAATGGCTCTAACGACGGGAAAACTGGTGATGAGTCAACTTATGAAGAGAATACCATGACTGAAATGGAGCTTTCCAGAAACCGAACCGCTGAAGCAAATGATGTTAACATCGTACTTCAAACATGATGATGATGTTGAGGGGTTATCTGCATTTGCTGAATTTAAACTGCTGTCAAGGCCAGCACATCCTAGAAATGAATATGTATGTATCTTACTATTTTTGTTTTTGTTCCATTAGTAGTCTAACATGTCATTATAACATCAAAGAAAACAACATTTAACCTATCATTGGCACACATGAGTGGGTTTTATTATTTAGAAGGAAAACAACAGAACTGGATAAGATGATCAAAGGTGTGAATAGCCTTGTAGATGAATTATGTATGTTGTATCCAAACAGTTCATCAATTATGAATACAATAACTAACTGGAGATCTAGATTAAGAAGCAATCAAGATGACAAGCATGGAGAAGGAAAAAATGATACAGATGCTGGGGTAAGTGAAGAGCTAGCACAAAAGGTAGGAGAGAAAACAGATGGAATAGCAGAACAAGAAAAACATCCACAAACAAATGTTGATAAAGGTCATACTGAGGATGGCATGGCAGTGGAGGACACAACAGAGAAAGCAGTAGAACAAAGTTATGGGGTGGTAGAACAAATTGATGGTGGTGAGTTAGTATTACATGTGAAACATGAACACATGATTAAAGATACCATGCAAGATGCAAATGTTGAGAAAATACCTGCTCCATTTTGTTTAGACAGCTCACAGTTTAAGCTTACTGATACACAAATAGAAGTAATAGTAAAATATATAGTAAAACTTAAAAGGGAGAAGTGTCATGATGCAGTTAAGGACAATGCTGTTGAGTCAAAAGTAATAGAAAAAGAAGAACCTCCAGCACACTGTTCAAACAAAGAAGAAGTTGATGTTGGAGCACTAATTGAAAAACTACCACTGCTTAACAAGGACCCATATATTACACCAGCACATAGCAAGACATATATACAGTCTAAAGAGCAAGCTGAGAAAGAAGACAACAGGAAAAGCAAACTAAAGCTGGTAGTGACACCGATTCCTATTTCATCATTCAACCCACTCGAAAGAGTAGAAGAAGATCTTTAAAAAAACATATGAAGGTTCTTCTAATGTAGAAACAAAGTCTAAGTACTTCAAACATAGAGATGCCAAAACCCAACACATCAGGGGTAATGAGTAGAACTGGCACAAAGAAAATACTTAGACCATCAGGGTCATTTAGGCCAGGACAAGCACCATTGGAGAGGCCAGGACAGGGACCGTTAAAGGGGGTGCTCGTGTAACAAAACTAGCAGATGTGTTGAAATCACCATACAAGGTTAGAAAAGTAGATCCAAAGACAAGGATATCGAGGGTAGAAGACATGGCAACATAATGTTTTTTTAAATGGTACAGGGTTGGCAAGGTAAAACAAAAAAAAGTACAAAAACATATAAAATAATTCACTGGCATATAATATATAAAAATTCCCATGTCATCGCAGTGAGAAATTGTTTCAAACATCAGCTGGAAACATTTTAAAGTGGAGACATATACACAAGATTTATATAGATGAGGATGTTG
>JBCNJP010009714.1:0-27347 GCA_039602395.1 Deinandra increscens subsp. villosa | reverse complement strand
ACACTAACTATTTTATTTATCTTTCCAAATGTGACAGTTTTTTTTTTAAAAGAAAGAGTATGTTGTTAAATATAGTGTATTCAGGAGTATATTTACTTTCATGTTTTACTGTTATTTAAGGGAAAAAGACGAAAATGGCCCTGTTGACCACGGTTGGACGAGAATGTCCACCCTCCACGGTCGCCTTGGCCGAGCACACACGGTCGGACGACTGTCTCACCGTCTCCAATTAAAGCGTGCCACGTAAGCGAATCTTCACGAGCGGGACGACCGTGCGCACAAAAACGACGACCGTCTTACATTCCTTCTGCAACGGTCGTGGCGACTGACTGCCACAATTGTTTAAGTCGCCACGACCGTGTAATTGTTTTTATTATTTAATTCAAAATAAATAAGTGGACGTACGTCCGACCGTGTGTATGCACGGTCGCTCACCTTAACCATACGGTCGTCCCGACCGTATAATTAAATTTAATTTATAAATTTAAAAAAAATAATAATAAACGTTCGTCCCGACCGTAGGTATAGTACGGTCGCTTACAGAAACCCACGGTCGAACGACCGTGCAAATAATTTTAATAATTTAAATTTTTAAACAATTAAAATTATTTATTTTTCAATAATTAAAATATAATAAATAATCTTCTTATTTTTACACCTATAAATACAACACAAATTTCACACATTTACCACATCACTTAAACTCACACAACTCACAACTCTCTACATTTTTAATGTCAAACATGACTCGTTCATCTTCAACCAAAACTAGTATTAACAAAAAAAAGCAGATTTTAAATCTTGATCAAAAGGAAATGTATGTTGTTTTCATGACATTGCTGCAGTTTCAAGAGTTGCCGGGGATGGTACTACACGTCCAGGTCACGAATTTTACGGGTGTTCTCTATGGCCTGTAAGTATGAAAATTATTATAAAAACAAATAAATGTATATATATGTTTATAAACTTCAATCTATTCTTAATTTTATAAATTTTCAGGGTAAATCCGATTGTAACTTTTTCATGTGGAAAGATGATGTTGCATCGTCTCACGTTGGTGAGGACTTTGAGGCGAAATCAAAATTATTGGGTATGAAAATTCAAGTACTAGAGTTGAAGATTTCAAATCTAGAAGTGGAGAAAATGATGTTGGAGGAAGAAATAAAAAGTTTGAAACTTAAGTTGAAAAATTCAAACGTCTCAATCAAGAATTATATAATCGGTGTGTTCATCGTGTTGATTGTGTTTCGTTTTTTATTTTGACATATATATTCCGGATTTGAGGACTTGTGTGTGTATAAAGTGGAGAAAATGGTGTGAATTTCACGAATATTTCTTTCATAATGAGCTTTAGAAGAAGATCCGATTTCACGGGTGTTTCTTTTTTTCGGTCTTGATGACATAATTTTATTTTGGATTTGAGGATTTGTGTGTGTATAAAGTGATAAATGAATTATCTCCTATTTATAGAGTTAAAATAAAGTGAGTAAAAAAATTGAAAAAAAAAAAAGATAATTTTATACCACGGTCGGTCGACTTTAAACACAGTCGCCGACGACCCTCTCCAGAACGGTCGGGCGACCGTCTAATTTAGGTTTTTTTAAAACAAAATATATACGGTCGTGCGACTATAACAACGGTCGACTGCGACCGTGGACTAAAACGACCGTATATTTTTGATTTATTTTTATTTTTTTAAACAACGGTCGTGGCGACTCCGACAAGGTTGTCAGACGGTCGGCACGACCGTTGCAGACATATTTGAAATACGGTCGTCTCTGGTAGCGTACGGTCGGACGACCTTGAGTACGTGTATATCCGACCGTGGACTCGATGAGGTGTCACCTTATTATTGGTTTAGAATCACGGTCGGCCGACCGTTGGAGGGATGTCCCAGCCGACCGTGGGGGTGGCTATTCTGGTCCATTTTTTGAAAAGAGGGGACATTCTCGTCCAACCGTGGTCAACAGGGCCATTTTCGTCTTTTTCCCTTTATTTAATTATGTTTACACTTCTATGTAGATTTAAATTCAAACCAAGTCACGTTAAATTTAATTTACCTCAGTTTTTTTATACGGAATTCCAACACAACACGCAATTGATAATATGTCTTGGAGGTATTAAATGATCTTTTCATAAAACATCTTTGAGTTTGTTTTGTTTGTATTATTGTTCTATATACTAAACTAGGTTTGTCAGGCCGGTCCTGAGAATTTAGAGGCCATGTTCAAACTAAAAAAAAACTAGCTAGCCTGCTCAAAAATAATGTTGTAAATAGAAGATGTTCTTAAATAAGGCAAAACATAAGTTATAATGATAAACATAAAAAAATTATGGTTTTAAAATGACATTCTAAGTAGTTACCGGCAAATTTTACAAGATCTCTTAGTATATTAATAGCAAATTGATTGATCAAGTCTTCATAGTTTATAATATAGATAAATTTTTTTTTTGAAAATATGGGCCCCTGAAAATGATGGGCCCTATTTCGTCGCACCTCTCGCACATGCTCATGGCCCCCACTGAGGTTTGTAACCCGTGTGTCACACGGGACGTGTAAGTAAGTATTACGAGACACGATATGTGGATAAGTGCACGATATAATTTCATTGGATTAGAACATTAAGTTTTATAAATCTCTCAACACTTACTTGTATATAACATGTCAACTTGAAGTAGTAATGTCTATAATTTTAAACGTCGCTTATATCTAAAAGCTCGAGTTTTAGAATTGCGCCATGCCGGTTCCTCGGTGATGTGGGCCCGTTTTGCAACCAAACTCGACTTCTCATGGGCTGGATGTTCAAACGGTGCCTCGACAGTATTGTACGTATTCAATAGGCTACGTTTTAAATTGCGATGCAAAGGCTCGATCATAGGCGACTTATCCTTGGCGCTTGATGATGCTCTAACGCGAGTTTTAACCGCAGAGACGGGGGTAGAATTGCCAACGCCAGACGATCCAACTCCCTGAAAACATTAATTAAGAATACATGTTAGTAAGTGATCCTAGGAATTATAAGGGCCCTTTTAATTTGGTATTTTAAAACATGAGGTGATATAATGAATCTTCATGCTCAATCCTTTACTTTCAAAGCCTTTTGGCCGCATATTTCGCCTGACATAGGAAATGGTAGGTGTTGAAGAAGCGAGAAATACTCACCTCAGAGTAGACCAACTCCAAAATGGTCTCAACGTTCGCGGTGATTTTTGCTACGCCATAAACCGGATTATTCCATTTGAAATTGTACGATGTAATGTCAATCAAGAATGCAAACTTCTTGTCCAGCAAGCTATTCAATTCAACAGGAAGAGGGTTTGGTTCGGCAACCTAAAAAGCAGCAGGTAAGGTTAGCAGCCTGTAACCAGTTCTGCATGAAAATGGGGCTATTTGCATTTTTTTGCGTCCAGTGAAAAACTTATCAGGTTTGTAAATTTGGCTTGCACCCAAAATGTTAACAGTGGTCTTGCACACCATTGTTACATGCTAATGAAATCGGAATGTATATGTACACGTAAGGGTCAAGTTCATAGTTGTTGGTTCATGGAATGATGCAAAACTGTACACAAGGATTGTGTTGATATAAGATTAAGGTGGCTGCTGTTAGTTTTGTCGCTATTGTTAGTTTAGTGGTTGCAGGTTGCTTCTTATTTAATTTGTTTCCTAAATGTCTAGTTTTTCTACATATGTATTATTCAGGGACTTGAAGATTAAAATTGAAGGTCTTGTTAAAAGTTTGAAGTTGATGGCCTGCAAGTTGTAACAGCATTTAAAAAAAATGATGTAAATCATATATAGAAGACATCTTAGATGGCATACAAACTCATTTTTGCCACAAGAACATACTACAATCATTTGGTGTGTGCCCATACAATATTTTTGTATAAAATATATAGAGAGGGTTAGAAATGAGTTGTTAAGAAATTAACATAGTTTAAGAATATATTCATCTTCCTGCTTCACCAAAAAATGTGTTCATACTCACTTACACCCTTGTTGTAATGCCCAACCACTATGGCTTTCAAAATAAGTGTTGTCATCAAATTAAGGCAGTTTCTACAATGGGTCAGTGGGTTCTATTGAGACAGAAAACTTTTCCCTACAGGTCTGCTCTGTTGGGCCAGTGGCTTAACCATATATCTACTGCAATCGCCAACCACTATGCCCAATCACTATATATTGATGTCCCCATAATAAAGATCACATTTTGACTTTTGGAGTTTAAATAGAATATTATCTGATTCAAACTTGAGACAGAAAAATAAACAAACATTTTACAAACATTCACCATTTGTAATTTTATTTTTATTATTACGAGTTATGTACACTAACATTATTTTGGGTGTTAGAAATAACATCCCTGTCTATCTAGGAGCACAAAATGCTACTTATTGGTTCAAAGAGAAGTTAGAGTTTAGAGTTTTTTAGATGGATTCCAATATAAAAGTACTATTGGAATAATTATTAGGGTTAATTGATATGAGCTCACGGGCCCATTAGGCATTTAGGGTTTATTCTCATTCTCTATATAATGTAATCTAAATTATCAATAAGATCATTCAGTTATATCAGTATTTTTTACTCTTACTTGGTATCACAGCCTAAACGATCCAAACCTTGGTCGTCACTATCAAGTTCAAACCCTAGACAGGGCGGCGTGTCGCCATTGTCGCCGCCCTGTCCGAAATTCGTTTTCGTATTTACTTTCTTCTATTTTTCTTTTTTCCATTCGAATAATCATTTTTCATCTAAGATTTTGATCATTCAATCTTTTTTTTATTGTCTTTGGGTTGTCTTTTCTCTAAATTGCAGACACATTGGGGTTAGTACGAGGCTTTCATTGCGATTTTTTTTCTTGGTTTTCTTTCTAAGAATTTTAGTTCCCACGTGGATGTCATTATTGCAAAAGATTATGTTTGTTGGCTTCCATTATTTGATGCTATATCAATTAGATTGAATTCTTGACATTTGAAGTGTATTGTTTTCCGATCAGAGGCTTCGATCACCATTCTTTTCTTTCTTTTTTGATCTATGGATCTAATCATGGCTTGATTGGGGTTCTTTTTTTTTCTTTCCTTTAAAGATCTACGGATCCCATCTCTCGATCTACGGATCTAAGAGATCGTCGTCTGACCACGGTCACCGACCTTGTTTTCTTTTTCCTTTTAGATCTATAGTTATCATCTTGTTGACCTACGGGTCTAAGATACCGCTGCATGACAGCCTCGACACATCGTCACACGATTACGGTCACCATTTGTCGAGTTATTTTTTTTCTTAGCAACCTCTCTTCTCTCTTCTACCCCGTCATAGCCGACTAATATGGAACGATGTTTGATTGGGATCTAGCCATCAAGATTCAAAACCGGATGAAGTTGTGTTAGGAACTAAAGCGGAGTACACTTAACAATACTTCGAGTGATACAATTGTTTTGAGCCATTTGGAGAAGATTGGATTCCGAGTCGTGGATCGAAATTAAAGCAAGTTTTTAGGTTATTATTATTATTTTTAGTTAGTTTTTTTTCCAGTCCAAGCTTCCATTATCTTTCCGCTTTGACTGCGGGGGTGTATTGGAATATATTATTAGGGTTAACTGATATGAGCCCACGGGCCCATTAGGCATTTAGGGTTTATTCCCATTTTCTATATAATGTAATCTAAATTATCAATAAGATCATTCAGTTATATCAGTATTTCTATATTCTTACAAGTACACGGTACCCAAATTCAAGTGAATATAGGATTATTGTATTCAAAGGTTTTAATGTCCCAAATCATATAATCTAGGAGTATACTTATTATGTTAACCATCTTGTTTATAATTTTACATTACCTATTTACAAAGCACAAAAGTTAGCCAATTCAGTACAACCGAATCAGATCATACATAAAAATTAGCAATTGACCCATTTCTGAACTCACACGTTTTGTTGTCTATATGTGCTTTAGCAATAGTTTTAAGCCAATTTCTAAAATTTTGGATTTACTTAAAAACTATAACATTCCTTCATCTCTTTATAAAACTTCTTAGCTAGCTTTTAAGCGTTTCATCACCAGTAAAGACTTAAAATGAACACATAATTGTATATGTATCAGTGTATCTATATATATATATGTAACTATGTATACATATTAAAAATGAGCACGTAAACCTTAAATTAGTTTCATTAAGAGCTAAAATAGATACTTTCATACCAGTAACAACAAACACCTTTTATATATGAGTTGTAGTTTTTTTATTGTTAACTCAATTTGTTCACTATTACTGTTTATGGAGCCAATATGATGGTATATGTAAAGTACCCAGGTTATAATTTCTTGACAAATTTTATGGTTCTAAATTAATGTCCAGCTTTATATGTACCAAAGCGTAGTATAAAACCTGGAATGAAGAAGAGGCGTAATGAATTCGAGCCCAATCAACTCACCAACTGAATGCTTCCGTTCCAATTCCATTAGCGAAACCGATAGACTCGTTCCAATTCCATGCGGTGCTCTTACTTTGAGATTAGGTTCATGGCGTGAATTCGCATCCGACGTGCTTTCAATTTCGATCGATTGATTTGGGAAGCAGGGAGGAGAGGAGATAATGAACCAGGCCACGTGTCGATCTCAACAAAGAAAAACGAAGCAGGCCACATGGCATGTAGTTCTCCTGAGGATTGTGCTGCTTTATTAAGTAGGGTAGATTAATAATCGAATTTTTTACATAAATTTATTTATAACGTAGGAGATATATGGGTGAGGTTATTGTGAGAAGTTTAGTTTGGATAAGAAGAACAAGAAGGAATTATAGACATTATATTTTCAATTAAATGAAGATCTATGGCTCAAATTTTTCCTGGGTAATTATAAAGAAAAACTAAAGAAAATAAATGTTGAAAGGGTTTTTTTGACTTTTTATCAAATTCCTCCCATTTTTTATACCTTCATAACTCTTAGATACGACATTAATTTTAAAAAAAATTACACCATAAAAACAAGTGTTTTTTATCTTAAAAACGCGTATAGCCTTGCTATTTATTAAATTAAAAAAAATTACTCTTTCGATTTTGACACAATGTTCAGATCATTGTGTCATTGTGTCTTTGTGTCAGAATGTTCAGATCATTGTGTCATATTGTGTCAAAATGTTCAGATCATTGTGTCATATGGTGTCAAAAAACGAAAGAGTTTTTTTTTTAAATTTTATATGTAGCAACACTGTATATACTTTTGACACAATGATATGAAAATTTTGACACTACATAATGATTTAAACATTGCCTATAAATACAATATACAACATATTATACAACCTTTGTTGCGTGTATTACAACCCTCCATGCACATATGTGGTACCATTTTATTTTTTTAGCGGGCTTTACAACCCTTATTTGCTGCTTCAACTTTTTCACATCTGTTCCCTTACCTTTACACGTAAGCCGTGTAGGCCAAAAAAGACTTCAATGTCGTCTCCCAGTCTCCCTCACCTCAGCCCATGCCTCCCACTTCCAACCCCCCACCTAAAGCCATGCTTCAAGGACAATGTCGTCTCCCTCACCGATCGACTTGGATTTTAAGAAATTTTCAGCAACTATGCTTGATTTCGAGGGCAAATCTTTCTTATTGTCCTTTGATTCTTCCAATTTGTTGTATCTGTTTCATCTTTTGGGTTCTTCTAAGAAAATTTCCATCGGTTAATTCTTAAATTTCTGTCTGATCATAGCATGCTTAAACTTCAATCGGTTAATTGATTTACTTTCCATTCAAAATGCTCCTGTTATATAATGTTACTGATATATTAATTGTTTTCATCGTTCATTGAATACTGATAGAGGATTTTTGTATTATAATCCTAAACATGTCCATTGGATTTCATCATTCATTGAATATTGTCATACTGATATTAAACTTTGTCATCCCTTGCTGATTTTTTTTTCTTTTTTTGTGCAGGTCTTGGAACTTATCTCTGTTTGGTGTTAGATGTGATTTAAGGTAATGTTTTTATGGCGCTTGCATCTTCCAAATTGAAATATTGTAATGTATTGTGATTGTTTAGACTTTGTTGTTAATTTGGTATGCATTTAGTTGGTTGGTGTGGTCATATATCATTCTGAAGTTATGTTATGTTGAAAAATAATCTCATTCTCAACTTAACTCTTCCTGTCCTTTGTCTGTTTACAACAGATCCTAAGTTTCTGTTCTTAATGAGTAAAACTATGACCAATTGAAATATTAAGTTATAATGTTTGACCTTTAAATGGTAATTTAAGGTGAGTATGCTTCTTAGCAACTAAAGCATATGTTTTACTAACATTGGCCTGCACAGGCTCATCAATGAGACGGTTGGAAAAGTAAAGGTTGGTCCAAAACCAAAAAATAATATCCATGGGTTGCACAAATCACAATACAAACATGTTGGCCCTTTTAAATTTCATTCTATTGACAAGTGTAATCTGCAATGGCCCGATGTTGGTTTCAACAATAATTGCCAGATGTTGCAGTTATATAACACTAACTTTGGAATGTTACACATAACTGATTGCCCACTGGTCTAATCAGTAACGGGTGACGAGAGTAAACAAACTGTGGCTATAACTGGAGAAGAAAGCAACAATGCCCAGGGAAAACCATTGCTGGAGCAATGCCCAGGTTAGTAGCACCAAATTTTTAGATATATATGTCTGTTGGTTTGAAATCTTATTGGTCTTCTTTTGTTCCTTCTAGATATTTTTTTAGTGGTATATTAAGGTATGAGGCTATCACTTTTTTAAATAAATACTCTTCTTTATGTGTTATAGATTGTGTTGTTACACTATATTTAATATACAGTTGCTAATTGTTTTTGTTTCTTTAAGTTAGCTTAACCTTTTTATGCTCCTTTTTTTTTGCTAAATAGTATAGCTTTCATTTTTTTAACATAATCAATATGGGATATTATTTGCAAAGAAAATGGTGTGTTTCTTATAATAAGTCATGTTATTTTAGCAATTAGTTAGAACATTAATGAAAAAGTACCTTCAACCTTTAACAATTGAACAAGAATGTATTGGTACCAGGTTATTTTTTGTACAATATAACCAAACAGTAGCCTTCATTTTGTATACAATATAACCAAACAGTAGCCTTCAAAAATATAACCAAACAGTGCCCTTCATTTTTATACAACTTTATTTGGTCTTAGCAACTGCTTCTTATCCAAAACAGACACCAAATGTAAACAGGCAGTAGCCATGGCCCATGAAGAAAACAACGCTGCAAAGAGAAAACCACTGATGGAAGAAGGTAGGATATATACATTTTACATGCCAAACCTTTATGTGATGCTATTTCAAGCCTTTAAATTGAGTATCGCTTAGAAGTAATGAGTTTTCACAAGGCAAACCCACCTAATTATATTACTATCAATTGTTAGCATTGTCGGTTCTCAGTTGTTTTTTTCATGATCTACATATGCAGCCTCAGCCCTTGCACCAGGAAGCAAAGAGGTCAACACCAAAAAATTAAGGGTCAAGGGCGAGCTCAAGAAAGAACCGTGAACCGCGACGTTATCGGGTAAACAATGGGCTATTTAGGGACCCTTTTTGGATATTAAACAACCTTTTGGTGGGAAATGGTAACCCCAATAGCCTATATGATGCATAGATTAAAACAACTAGGTATTTCATTTTGATAAACTTTTGCCCAAGTGGTTGCATGGTATTAGTAGATGTGTGGATTTGGTAAGGTTTCTCCTATGGGCTATATGGGATACTACACTTTAAGGCTTTATGGGCCGTCTTTTGTTGGTTTTGTGTATGTTTCAGTTTGTTAAACGTTGAACCAGGTTGTTATATGGTATTAGTTGATGTTACGTTTTCGTACAGCTTCTCATGGATGCTATATGGGATTGGTACTTTTGTCGATGTTCGTATGACCTATGGTTTTTTGTTTTGGGCTTTTACCAATTTCATTTGCCTCATTGGTCGTTTCTTATATGCTTTTGTTTATTTTATATGACATGGTAATTGATGTCAAGCATTTAGCACTTTCGTTACACACATTGATTGTTTCTCATTCAATTCATAACATTGTGTGTGGCATGTACGGTCGGGAAACACGTTACGACTCACAAAAACACAACAACCGTATTGCTAGCCGCAATGCGCTAATCGTACCACTAGTTGTGTCAAAAATCAAAAAAGAATTTTTTTTTAATTTTTTATATAGTAACACTATACGTGTTTTAAAGATAAAAAACGCTCATTTTTATTGTGTAATTAAAAAAATGTCGTATGTGAAAGTTATGAATGTTTAAAAAAAAGGGAAGTAGATAAAAAGTCAACAAAAGTGGCTAAGACTAAAATACCCCTTCTTCCTTTTTTATTAAATCAAGATCCAATGGTTAAAATTCCTTCTTATTCTTCTTATTCAAAACAAACTTCTCATTTGAACCTCTGCAATTTGCAAGCATATAACATTTTCAAACTTAATAGAAAGATTGAGTAAAATCAACAGCCAATAACGCCAAGTTACGTGGCAGTCTCGGCTTACGTCACATTGCAAGTGTATTTTTTTTTAGTTTTTTTGTTGTTGTTTCTTACTTAAGCGTAAAAATTTAACACATGATTTGGTGGTTTAATAAGTATGGTCGTTTCCGTTTAGTAGTTGGTAGTGCAACACAAATTTTCTTTATTTTTCTATCTTCAGTCTCAACAAATATAGTAAGGTAGTTGGTGGTATAATAAGAATAGTCGTGTAACATAGCTTTTAACTTTTAAGTCATAGGCGATACTTTAAGTGTTTTGGTCGTTACGTGTTTTTTTGTCCGTTTTCTTTACATGTCGTTATAACAATGCAAATATTTATGTGTCCGCATTAACCCCACGATGCTTAAAAAGGCAGATTATTTGGCAACTTTGTTTTCCATACTTAAATTAGCTTGTTAAATGCATAGGAAATTAGTAGGAAAAAGAACATTATTTAGTAGCGTCCATGCAATTAATCATGTTCTCATAATTCATATGTACAAGTTTTTTAAGATAATTTCTTCATCATTTTGGTCCTTGTCCCATGTTGTTCATCTTGAAACTTGTTCAAGAGGCTTACCATCTTGGATTCAGAATCCACATCATTGCAGATCTCAAAACATATATTTGCAACCGAACCCAGCGATTTCGGATCATTCAGTATTCTCGTATCATGGCGTAAATCGTTCATCTTCACGAGAGGATTTTTTTCTGAAACGAACTCCCCTATTAGAATTTCTGCTAATACCATTGTAAAGCTGACGAGATTGCTCCATGCGAATATAGATGGAGGAGGATCTGATGGACAATGTGATTGTTAATTGATATTGAACCCAAAATTTAAGGGAAAAGGACGAAAATGTCCTTTTTGACCAAGTGTGGACCAAAATGTCCCCCTGTATGGTCGTCAATGTCCACCTCTACGGTTGTCACGACCGTGAAGGAATAAACCAATCAAAAACTGACACAGCAATATATATGGGCGCCAAATCCTTGTGTATGGTCGCCACGACCATACACTAACTTCTTGGCAACAGTACTTTTATTCCTTTTGCAGACAGTCGTGGACGACCGTCTGCAACGGTCGTTCCGACCGTAAATTAAAAAATTATTTATTTTTTTTTATTTATTTTCTATGGTCGTGATCAGAACAGTATAGACGTTGCGACCGTAGATGAAGCCCAGGCCCAAGACCAGGCCCAATTTTTTTATTTTTCAAACAATTTTTTTCTCACGGGCGTGGCGACCATACTCGACAGACGTGGCAACCGTCCGTAGAGCAGTCCCAATTTTTTTATTTTGCAAAGGTATCTGGAACACGCTCAGTATCATTAATTTGAAGGTAAGTGTTATCATTTTGAGGCTGAAAATCAGAATTGGGGAAAAAAGTATAATCGTTGCTTTCTATGTTTAAATCCGGAACAACATTTTTTTTTTAAATTTAAAACATGAGAATCTTGAAAGGGTTCATGAGTACCACTAGATGAATTTTCAACAACATACAAATATATTTGTTGATTTACGTTTCCCGCAACTATCTTCAAAAATATTGACATGTCGTTATCATCTACAATATCAACAGAAAAACAATACGTTGACATAATATAAGACAACCTTGTAATGTTAAAAAGAGAAAAACGATTCGAGATAGACGATTTTAGATCATAAAAACTCATGTTTGAGTGCACACTTATCACATGACGAAAACAATTAAAAGAGACATACTGAACTGAATAATCTCTATATTCCCATGTTCCACCGACACAAACAACAACACTGAAAAACTCCATTTTGACAGTACACAAAAAACTACACAAAAAACACTACACAATATGACTTAACTTATAACACACTATAATTTATTGCAAGCAATTAAAAAAAATTAAAAAGGTCGCCACGTCTGTCGAGTGCGGTCGTCACGCCCGTCGTGCACTGACCGATTAGACTGCTCTACGGACGGTCGCCACGTCTGTCGAGTATGGTCGCCACGCCCGTGAGAAAAAAATTGTTTGAAAAATAAAAAAATTGGGCCTGGTCTTGGGCCTGGGCTTCATCTACGGTCGCAACGTCTATACTGTTCTGATCACGACCATAGAAAATAAATAAAAATAAATAAATAATTTTTTAATTTACGGTCGGAACGACCGTTGCAGACGGTCGTCCACGACTGTCTGCAAAAGGAATAAAAGTATTGTTGCCAAGAAGTTAGTGTATGGTCGTGGCGACCATACACAAGGATTTGGCGCCCATATATATTGCTGTGTCAGTTTTTGATTGGTTTATTCCTTCACGGTCGTGACGACCGTAGAGGTGGACATTGACGACCATACAGGGGGACATTTTGGTCCACACTTGGTCAAAAAGGACATTTTCGTCCTTTTCCCAAAATTTAAACGGTCATGTGACTTTTTATCAATTATTGACTTTTTAGACGTTTGACTTTTTTGAAATTTTAAACCGGTAGTTTGTCCTTTTTAGACAGCCGTATGACTTTTTCAAAGTTTGAAAAGTCAAATGTAGAAAACTTAAAAGTTTGAGAAAGTCGGTCGGCAGATTGATGTGTTATTTAATTTGAGGACCGTTTGACTATGATTTAACAAAAAGGTGTTGGCGGATTAGATTTGATGATGTAAGAATATGACCGCACTCTATAAACCATTATGTAGAATAGTAACTTACGGTGCGAAGGGTGATCAATGTCCCAATCTAATCCTCCACCACGAAACCAAGGTTTGAACATTGACACATTGTAGTCTGAAAGCTTTGGAGTAAAATCCTGCAAATTTGTATTTCAAACAACACTTTAAAACCACTATTAAAACATGTTTAACAGTTAAATAAATAGGTTGTGCTCAGGTTGACATGTTTAACCGTTAAAAAAAAATTAACAATTCCTAGTTGTTCTATGATGATACTGTAGGGATATGATCATGTAATAGTAAAAGTATGTCCGGATATTATTTAAGCCTACGGGGTCACACGTCTCGACACCAAATGTATTAATATTAATTAATAGTTAATTAATATTTATCACGAACATTTAACGAGATTTCGTTAAAAAACTGACAGTTAATTGTTAACAGAGGGGTGTTAGTTGTAATTAGAGAGAATTGTAATTGGATTACAATTGAGAAAAGGTTGTGGATAAGGCCTCTAGGCCGATTTCGCTAGGGCTCTTATGCCTATCCCTTTTGCTTGTTTATCAAGTATTCTAATCCTATAAATAGACCCTCTGGGTTTAAGGATTAGTTGCTGCTTTATGAGATAAAGAAAACTCTAATTCTCTCTCTACTCTCTCTAAATTTCGGCAACACAGAAAACCCAAGGGGGTTGCGATTTCTTGTGTGGTTCGACCAAGCCTACATCAAGAGGAGTTCGTGATCGGTTGCTAGCACATAGCATTGGTGTGTCGTGTGTGCGATCGTAGAGGGATTTATATCAAATCATCCAAGAGATCAAGTCTTGTCGAGCTAAAAAGGTACACGTTCTAATACCGGTTAGTTAGATTAATTCATAGGATTCTTTCCGCTGCGTACTCGTGTTTTGATAAAAGTTATATATCCCAACAGTGGTATCACGAGCCACCTATGATTTTCATTAATTACCGGGCATAAAACTTGGAAGGGGGGTAACCAAAACAAGATTCTAGCTTTTCGATTCATTTAAAAATCGTGTTTTACAATTGGAAAAGGTTTCGCAATTGGTAAAAACGAAAAAAATTCGACAGAATAGGACTTTTCGACCCGATCGAAAAGTCCCTGATCGAAAAACGCTTCTCGACCCGATCGGAAACCCTTGATTTCTGATGTGCGGATTTAAAATCAACAAGTTTTAAAAAGGTATCCAACCAAGTGACCAAACTACACACCAGGGCAGTGCACCCGTCGTATGCAATATAGTATTGGTAAGAACCGGATATCAATCCGTGGACGCTTAACAGTCTCCCGATACCGAATCGTCGCTAATATTTAACCGATGAAAATGATTTTGAGAATTAATAATGAAAATTAAAGTAATAAACTAAGCAGACAGAAAACAAACAGATAACGAAAGCCAAATATAGAAAAATCAATCGGGGAAAAGTACCACCTAGATAAGAATCCTCTAAACCCAATAAGACCCCTAGTTTGACTAATCAGCACGATCACGATCCACTAATAATGAAAACCATAATGAAATAGGACTATAGACACATCCTGATCATAAAGGTAATCTTAATTGAAGCTCGGATAGAAAACTATGTAAAATTGCTCAATGGTCTAATCGCTTCGGTCAAAGCGGACTAAACGCACACGTAAAAGGAAACCACAAGAAAGGTCTCTCTAAATGGTACCTAACACATGCAATGATTCTGAAATAAATAGCCTAGGACCTAGAAAACTCTAAACACGAATAAGCGAGCTCGGATCTTATGGTCATAAGCATCCTTACTCACTAAACAATGCGTAGCTATTCCCTAGTATATGAAACGAATCGGTCAACTCTATCCCATATAGATGCACACAAAATCAGCCCCAAATCCATATCATATTATCATGTAGGAGGTCTCCGGATCATGCATTAATCAATAAACTCCAAAAAGTCAACCAATTAATAATAAGCTAATCAATAAATGGTCATAGTTCTACAATCCACATCAATTAACCCATATAACATGATATAAACAGAAGCTAAACATGCATACAACATCATCCAAGGCATCCAAATCAGAATCAAAGAGCAATTTCACAAGATCATGTCAAAAAGTCAAACTAGAAAGTCAAATGAGTCTAAAATCATCAAATCTAGATGATACAATGGTAACTAGCCACTAAACATGATAAAAACACATAAAAATCCAATCTTTAATGCTCTCATAAACATAGAAATCCAGAAAAAAGAGATGAAGAACAAGCCTCTAAGCGAAAATGAAGACTAAAGACGTGTAGATCACCACTTTTAGCATCCAAAAGCTTGAATCTTGGCTCCCAAATCCTTCTTTAAAGTTCCAGATCTGTTTTTATGTGTTTTTAGGGTTTATTGGGGGTTTATGGAGGCTTCCTAGGGTTTTTCGGGGGTTAAAAATCAAGAAAATGCGGCTGAAAATCGTTTTTATATGCTGAAAACGGAGCTGTTAAAAGACCAGGTCGCTGGGCCTGTGAAACTGGGCCTGGCCAGAAGAATATAAAAAATATGCAGGCCAAAATTAAGTAAACATCAACAGCTGGATTGGTGGCAAGTATCTTTGTCTGCGAATCAGGAGGTCGCAGGTTCGACTCATGTACTCTCCTGTTTCTTTTTCTTTCTTCACGCTGGGCTGCTCTTAAACTGCTTCTGGGCCGGAGATTGGGCCTGGGCGCTAGCTGGCCTGCTCTTGGGCTGCGACTGTTAACTGGGCCAGAGCTGGATCAGCATCACATAAACAAAGACATTTCTATTATTTTTCATATCTTTCACATCCGAACTCAGAATCCGCCTCCGTTTTTTCCTGTTTTCTTCTAAAAACACCGCGGACCATCCAATCACCTAAAATTCACAATTAAAAGTAATAAACACCACATTCTTATAATATCTCAACTAAAAAAAAACTAATTCTCATAATGCTCTCAATTAAACACAAAATTAAATGTGATTTTTAAATATTTCTCAAATAATAATCAAAGATCCACCAAATCATCTAATATTCAAATATAAACATTTAAGCACCAAAACTTAATAATTCTTAATTAAAAACCAATTAAATGAAGGGATTTTATTTATTTATTTTATGTATAAGATGCCATGTATCAAATATCCCCACACTTAAACTTTGCTTGCCCTCAAGCAAAAATATCTTGCAACACTTCCACAAGCCAATCGAAAACGCAACATCCTACCCAACCCAATGCAACTACTCAAGCCCACATGCATCGCCAATTCTCAAGATTTACACTTTCCAAAAGATTGACAATTTAACAAGCAATTATGACATTTATTTAAAAACATGGAAATGCTTACTAGTTTGACACACATCAAGGTTCAATCAAACAAGCATCATACCCCTCACAATGGTCACTCAACTCGGTGAAATTTAGTGAATAGATGATTAAAAAGATCATCGATTTAAGTGGATCACTCAAGGCCAAACATGCACCCCATTATCATAGGCTTGTATTGAAATCGCATCTCCACCAAATAGCATAAACCGAACATAAATCAAGAGGACTTTCAAAAGGGTTGTAATGTTAGGCTAGGGTTTTGGGGATGGAATGGGAATGTGAAAGTGGCTAAGTGCTTAGAAATCCGGACTAGGAACAAAAGAACTAAACTATCAAACTTTTTACAAAAATAAACAAAAATCGGGTAATTTTGACCCGAACACATAAGCTAAACAACACTCTATTTTTTTTCTTAGGTCTATGACCTCCAATAATGAGCTAGAATTTTCTACAATTCTTTTTCTCTTCTTTTTTTTTCTTTTTTTTTCCTTTTCCTCTTCTTTTTTTTTCTTCCTTTTTTTTTTTTTTTTTTTTTGCAATCTCATATGAATTCCTAGAATGGAAATTGAGTACTAGGAGAATCAAACTTAATCACTATTTCTTTTTTTAGTATGAGTTGATGAAACAAACCAAAATATACACAAAACCCTAAACTAATCCGGATTCTTCACACAAGGGTTTAAGAACAAAATAAAGGCTAAACAAAAGGCAAATGGGTCAAAAAGTGGGAAAATCAAACGAGAAGGAAAAAGGCTCAACGGGTTTTCTAAGGGATAATGTTTTAGGGTAGGAAAAATGATAAGATCAAAGAAAAAGGCTAAATCAAAAAGGTAATCCTAATGCCTCTATCATTTCTATGCTCAATTTTAGTTCATGATCTTGACGCGTATAAACAACACAAGTTCTAAAACGAAAGCACATGATGGCATAACACTCAACCAAACGAAAGTGAGAACAATCATGTTATAAATAATGCAATTTAGGCTCAAATAACTCACGGAAACGGATGGATAAAGGCTACCGATATGATGCAAGCTATCAATCCCCCATCCGATAGTTTCACTAAGTAAAGCATTCCATTTATTGATTTTATTTGAAAAACACTTGCTTGGAAATACTTTTTCAAGATACTCGAAGAAAAGGTTTTGACTAGAGACAAGCATCGTATACACAGGCGAGCAAAACGTCACGAATTACATCAACGGGCCCACTTCCATGTGCAAAAAGATGGGCAAAATTCTTAATTTCAACTCAAAACAGGGGGATATGATAAGAAAACTTGAAAAATTTTCACGAATTTAAGCAATTTCAGTTCAATTTACCCTTATCCCCACACTTAATTCGTACATTGTCCCTAATGTACGATAAACAAACAAAATAAAGGGGAAAGGGAACTGAAATACTCCCCTATCATGTGGTGTGCCAGTGAACTGCATAATGAATCTCGAACAGCTCTCGACCAATAAAATGCCAGAACTGCCGGAAAATGTGCCAAAGAAGTCCAAAAGCTCCAAAAACGAATGATGAAACAGCTCTCGACCAACAGGTGCCAGAACTGTTTCCCACAATGCCATAACTCGGATAAGAAGTAACCGATATCTAAGGCTGCTGATCTGCGATAGATGGACTGGAGGCGGTGGTGGCTGTAAAACATGGAACTGTAAAATTTCTCAACAAAATCAAGTTAGTACATTATATTAACTGAGAAAATGTGAAAATCGGGCTTCAGACGGGTAGCAGCTGAAATAATCGGCAGAGTAATGTAATTTGATTGAATGCAAACTGCGGGAATGGAGATTGAGTACCCGACAGCTTGCATAAAACAAACCAGCTAAACCCGAGTGAAGCCCTGACACGAACCGCCCAATTGTCGTTTGTGAAGAGAACGGTTCGCATGCCAAGTCAATGTGATCAGAAAGTAGGGCTGTGAATCGCTCGAATGGAGATTGATTACCAACGATTTGCAGCCACTGAACTAAGAACGCACAATCACTGTTTTACTGAAAACGGGCCGTTCATTTGTTAGTTATGAAGGGAATGGCCCGAAATAAGCAAAACAAAAGAATAACTGATGAAATCCTAGCACAAACCGCCATTTTTCATTTATGAAGAGACGACTTGCGCGAGGATGGATCACAAAAGCTTAGAAAACCAGTGTGCGGACGTTTGTTTAAAAATTATGAAGTGAACGTCACACAAACTGGAATTCTAAACAAACCCGAGAAATTGTACCGTCCTACGGACCACTGGAATGGAGATTGAGTACCAATGGCCCGTATTACGGCACAAAACTCCCGAAAATCGGGCATGACCCGTTCGTAAAACGGACAAAACCAACACCCAATTTTGGGTATTCCAATCAACCAATTTGACAAAATCAAGCAGATAAGCATTAAGGGCAACCAGAATTGAAACCAAACAATTAAAAACTAAATTTAACAAAGATAAACTATAAAATATAATAACAACTAAAATGTAAACGAAGAATCCTATAAAGTGGTGAACTGAACTAAAACAAAATAAAACCTAAACGATAAAAATAGAAACTAGAAAATAAAACAAAGAAGTCCTAAATAAGAAAAGATATTTTTGTTTTTTTTTATTTTTTTTTTAATTTTTTTTTTTTTTTTTTAAATATATATATATATTTTTTTAACCAAACTCGCGGACCGCCAGAAAATTTGTTAATGAGATTAGCTGTCAGCGAAAAAATAAAGCTGGACTAGGTTTATGGACAAGTCGCGGACCGCCAAAAATTTATCAATAAAACTGGCGGTCCGAGACTGCTGTGCATCAGCAAGACTAAAATTCTTTTTAAACATCGAAACCATCCCGAATCATGATAAAACAATACCGAACCATCAAGACTCGGTTACAACTCTCATAAAACCTACCCGGGACTGTCCGGGATTAACAAATGATATCACAAACCTGTTATGCTCGTTCTTAACCCGAAACTTATCCAAAATTCCAAAAATAACCCTATTAAGCAAAGTCTTCAACTTGGCACGCAAAACGATGCAAACCTCACCCGAATGAACCTCTTTTCTGCCCTGGATGCATCTACCAACCTGCAAAACTAAAAACCACGCATAAAATAGAAAAAGAAAGATCAAATGCAACTAATTTACCCTAAAACTACCAAAAAGTCAAAGAAGACCAAGAAAAAGTCAAACAAAGCTAGAAATCAATCAAACAAAACCCAATTTCCTAGATTAACCTCAAAACCTAAACGGGTTGCCTCCCGCAAGCGCTGAAGTTATTTACGAGTCGTCAGCCAGACTCGGCCTCGCGGTTACCTCAATCAGGCGGCTTCTCTTTAATTTGCTTCTCACCGAGCCCGTGTGGACTCCTCGTTTCATCTCCCCAAAATGGTTTTCCAGTAGACAGTGTATGGTGGTTGTGCCATTTAGCTTCATCTAGCCACCAACTCTTAAATTTTCCCGGTCCAAATTTGATGGACTGAAGATGGTGAAGGAGCGGATTCTCAAAATTGGGGATGCTTAGACATCCCCACACTTGGTCTCTGCATTGCTCCTTCACGGGGAGGCAAACCGGTGTCTCCATATGCGGTTCTATAATAAGCATGCTCTCTGCTAACATAGCCTTACTTTCCACATTCTGCTCTTCATACAACATAGCCTCCAACTCTTTCAAATCACCTTCTGGATCAAACGTATCTGTATCCTCCACCATAGGTGGAACGGCCAGCCAATCGTCTCCAAATTCCTCTAACATCTGATCATCAAATGCATCATGTGAGCATAAATCATGTGGAGCTTGATCTTCCTGCATCATATCATCTAAGTGTGGCTCAACATGACTGATCTCGAGCTGAAGTGGAGGTGGGACATGTGTAGTACTTGTTGGGCTTAGCCTCGATTGCAACTCATCCATTAAAATCTCCTGCTCATCATCACTCTCCTCATAGACCTGCTGGCTCTCAGAAACAAATTCTAAGAGCTCACCAACAGTTCTCCCTAAATTAAGGGCACGAGCTCCCAAACTGCTCAACTCTTTGGCAAGTAATGTTATATCATGTTCGTTCTTTGCCAACCGAGCCTCATTCTGCTGAGCTGTTTTTTGACTTTGTTGTATGAGTTGCGCCATCATCTCTGTTAGATTCTTCATGTTGTTATCCTCAGTTGGGGCTTGTTCGCTAACTCCAAAGTTGTATGCGGGTGACGGAGAATAACTATAGTAATCGGTGGGAGGCCCCACAGGATAATTGCAAAATCGTGCATGATGGGGTTCCCCACATAAATCACACCGCACACGATAACTCTCATAATGTTGCTCGAAGTACCAATCCATGAAATTTGCAGCAAAGAAAACTAACTAACACGAAAGCAAACACAGAAATAAGCAAACATACTAGAAACATGCAAATAACACAAGTAATAGAAAACAAGTAAATAGCTAAACTACTAGCTCTGATAGGTCTCGAAAGCTGACGCGTCCCCGGCAACGGCGCCAAAAACTTGATGTGCGGATTTAAAATCAACAAGTTTTAAAAAGGTATCCAACCAAGTGACCAAACTACACACCAGGGCAGTGCACCCGTCGTATGCAATATAGTATTGGTAAGAACCGGATATCAATCCGTGGACGCTTAACAGTCTCCCGATACCGAATCGTCGCTAATATTTAACCGATGAAAATGATTTTGAGAATTAATAATGAAAATTAAAGTAATAAACTAAGCAGACAGAAAACAAACAGATAACGAAAGCCAAATATAGAAAAATCAATCGGGGAAAAGTACCACCTAGATAAGAATCCTCTAAACCCAATAAGACCCCTAGTTTGACTAATCAGCACGATCACGATCCACTAATAATGAAAACCATAATGAAATAGGACTATAGACACATCCTGATCATAAAGGTAATCTTAATTGAAGCTCGGATAGAAAACTATGTAAAATTGCTCAATGGTCTAATCGCTTCGGTCAAAGCGGACTAAACGCACACGTAAAAGGAAACCACAAGAAAGGTCTCTCTAAATGGTACCTAACACATGCAATGATTCTGAAATAAATAGCCTAGGACCTAGAAAACTCTAAACACGAATAAGCGAGCTCGGATCTTATGGTCATAAGCATCCTTACTCACTAAACAATGCGTAGCTATTCCCTAGTATATGAAACGAATCGGTCAACTCTATCCCATATAGATGCACACAAAATCAGCCCCAAATCCATATCATATTATCATGTAGGAGGTCTCCGGATCATGCATTAATCAATAAACTCCAAAAAGTCAACCAATTAATAATAAGCTAATCAATAAATGGTCATAGTTCTACAATCCACATCAATTAACCCATATAACATGATATAAACAGAAGCTAAACATGCATACAACATCATCCAAGGCATCCAAATCAGAATCAAAGAGCAATTTCACAAGATCATGTCAAAAAGTCAAACTAGAAAGTCAAATGAGTCTAAAATCATCAAATCTAGATGATACAATGGTAACTAGCCACTAAACATGATAAAAACACATAAAAATCCAATCTTTAATGCTCTCATAAACATAGAAATCCAGAAAAAAGAGATGAAGAACAAGCCTCTAAGCGAAAATGAAGACTAAAGACGTGTAGATCACCACTTTTAGCATCCAAAAGCTTGAATCTTGGCTCCCAAATCCTTCTTTAAAGTTCCAGATCTGTTTTTATGTGTTTTTAGGGTTTATTGGGGGTTTATGGAGGCTTCCTAGGGTTTTTCGGGGGTTAAAAATCAAGAAAATGCGGCTGAAAATCGTTTTTATATGCTGAAAACGGAGCTGTTAAAAGACCAGGTCGCTGGGCCTGTGAAACTGGGCCTGGCCAGAAGAATATAAAAAATATGCAGGCCAAAATTAAGTAAACATCAACAGCTGGATTGGTGGCAAGTATCTTTGTCTGCGAATCAGGAGGTCGCAGGTTCGACTCATGTACTCTCCTGTTTCTTTTTCTTTCTTCACGCTGGGCTGCTCTTAAACTGCTTCTGGGCCGGAGATTGGGCCTGGGCGCTAGCTGGCCTGCTCTTGGGCTGCGACTGTTAACTGGGCCAGAGCTGGATCAGCATCACATAAACAAAGACATTTCTATTATTTTTCATATCTTTCACATCCGAACTCAGAATCCGCCTCCGTTTTTTCCTGTTTTCTTCTAAAAACACCGCGGACCATCCAATCACCTAAAATTCACAATTAAAAGTAATAAACACCACATTCTTATAATATCTCAACTAAAAAAAAACTAATTCTCATAATGCTCTCAATTAAACACAAAATTAAATGTGATTTTTAAATATTTCTCAAATAATAATCAAAGATCCACCAAATCATCTAATATTCAAATATAAACATTTAAGCACCAAAACTTAATAATTCTTAATTAAAAACCAATTAAATGAAGGGATTTTATTTATTTATTTTATGTATAAGATGCCATGTATCAAATATCCCCACACTTAAACTTTGCTTGCCCTCAAGCAAAAATATCTTGCAACACTTCCACAAGCCAATCGAAAACGCAACATCCTACCCAACCCAATGCAACTACTCAAGCCCACATGCATCGCCAATTCTCAAGATTTACACTTTCCAAAAGATTGACAATTTAACAAGCAATTATGACATTTATTTAAAAACATGGAAATGCTTACTAGTTTGACACACATCAAGGTTCAATCAAACAAGCATCATACCCCTCACAATGGTCACTCAACTCGGTGAAATTTAGTGAATAGATGATTAAAAAGATCATCGATTTAAGTGGATCACTCAAGGCCAAACATGCACCCCATTATCATAGGCTTGTATTGAAATCGCATCTCCACCAAATAGCATAAACCGAACATAAATCAAGAGGACTTTCAAAAGGGTTGTAATGTTAGGCTAGGGTTTTGGGGATGGAATGGGAATGTGAAAGTGGCTAAGTGCTTAGAAATCCGGACTAGGAACAAAAGAACTAAACTATCAAACTTTTTACAAAAATAAACAAAAATCGGGTAATTTTGACCCGAACACATAAGCTAAACAACACTCTATTTTTTTTCTTAGGTCTATGACCTCCAATAATGAGCTAGAATTTTCTACAATTCTTTTTCTCTTCTTTTTTTTTCTTTTTTTTTCCTTTTCCTCTTCTTTTTTTTTCTTCCTTTTTTTTTTTTTTTTTTTTGCAATCTCATATGAATTCCTAGAATGGAAATTGAGTACTAGGAGAATCAAACTTAATCACTATTTCTTTTTTTAGTATGAGTTGATGAAACAAACCAAAATATACACAAAACCCTAAACTAATCCGGATTCTTCACACAAGGGTTTAAGAACAAAATAAAGGCTAAACAAAAGGCAAATGGGTCAAAAAGTGGGAAAATCAAACGAGAAGGAAAAAGGCTCAACGGGTTTTCTAAGGGATAATGTTTTAGGGTAGGAAAAATGATAAGATCAAAGAAAAAGGCTAAATCAAAAAGGTAATCCTAATGCCTCTATCATTTCTATGCTCAATTTTAGTTCATGATCTTGACGCGTATAAACAACACAAGTTCTAAAACGAAAGCACATGATGGCATAACACTCAACCAAACGAAAGTGAGAACAATCATGTTATAAATAATGCAATTTAGGCTCAAATAACTCACGGAAACGGATGGATAAAGGCTACCGATATGATGCAAGCTATCAATCCCCCATCCGATAGTTTCACTAAGTAAAGCATTCCATTTATTGATTTTATTTGAAAAACACTTGCTTGGAAATACTTTTTCAAGATACTCGAAGAAAAGGTTTTGACTAGAGACAAGCATCGTATACACAGGCGAGCAAAACGTCACGAATTACATCAACGGGCCCACTTCCATGTGCAAAAAGATGGGCAAAATTCTTAATTTCAACTCAAAACAGGGGGATATGATAAGAAAACTTGAAAAATTTTCACGAATTTAAGCAATTTCAGTTCAATTTACCCTTATCCCCACACTTAATTCGTACATTGTCCCTAATGTACGATAAACAAACAAAATAAAGGGGAAAGGGAACTGAAATACTCCCCTATCATGTGGTGTGCCAGTGAACTGCATAATGAATCTCGAACAGCTCTCGACCAATAAAATGCCAGAACTGCCGGAAAATGTGCCAAAGAAGTCCAAAAGCTCCAAAAACGAATGATGAAACAGCTCTCGACCAACAGGTGCCAGAACTGTTTCCCACAATGCCATAACTCGGATAAGAAGTAACCGATATCTAAGGCTGCTGATCTGCGATAGATGGACTGGAGGCGGTGGTGGCTGTAAAACATGGAACTGTAAAATTTCTCAACAAAATCAAGTTAGTACATTATATTAACTGAGAAAATGTGAAAATCGGGCTTCAGACGGGTAGCAGCTGAAATAATCGGCAGAGTAATGTAATTTGATTGAATGCAAACTGCGGGAATGGAGATTGAGTACCCGACAGCTTGCATAAAACAAACCAGCTAAACCCGAGTGAAGCCCTGACACGAACCGCCCAATTGTCGTTTGTGAAGAGAACGGTTCGCATGCCAAGTCAATGTGATCAGAAAGTAGGGCTGTGAATCGCTCGAATGGAGATTGATTACCAACGATTTGCAGCCACTGAACTAAGAACGCACAATCACTGTTTTACTGAAAACGGGCCGTTCATTTGTTAGTTATGAAGGGAATGGCCCGAAATAAGCAAAACAAAAGAATAACTGATGAAATCCTAGCACAAACCGCCATTTTTCATTTATGAAGAGACGACTTGCGCGAGGATGGATCACAAAAGCTTAGAAAACCAGTGTGCGGACGTTTGTTTAAAAATTATGAAGTGAACGTCACACAAACTGGAATTCTAAACAAACCCGAGAAATTGTACCGTCCTACGGACCACTGGAATGGAGATTGAGTACCAATGGCCCGTATTACGGCACAAAACTCCCGAAAATCGGGCATGACCCGTTCGTAAAACGGACAAAACCAACACCCAATTTTGGGTATTCCAATCAACCAATTTGACAAAATCAAGCAGATAAGCATTAAGGGCAACCAGAATTGAAACCAAACAATTAAAAACTAAATTTAACAAAGATAAACTATAAAATATAATAACAACTAAAATGTAAACGAAGAATCCTATAAAGTGGTGAACTGAACTAAAACAAAATAAAACCTAAACGATAAAAATAGAAACTAGAAAATAAAACAAAGAAGTCCTAAATAAGAAAAGATATTTTTGTTTTTTTTTATTTTTTTTTTAATTTTTTTTTTTTTTTTAAATATATATATATATTTTTTTAACCAAACTCGCGGACCGCCAGAAAATTTGTTAATGAGATTAGCTGTCAGCGAAAAAATAAAGCTGGACTAGGTTTATGGACAAGTCGCGGACCGCCAAAAATTTATCAATAAAACTGGCGGTCCGAGACTGCTGTGCATCAGCAAGACTAAAATTCTTTTTAAACATCGAAACCATCCCGAATCATGATAAAACAATACCGAACCATCAAGACTCGGTTACAACTCTCATAAAACCTACCCGGGACTGTCCGGGATTAACAAATGATATCACAAACCTGTTATGCTCGTTCTTAACCCGAAACTTATCCAAAATTCCAAAAATAACCCTATTAAGCAAAGTCTTCAACTTGGCACGCAAAACGATGCAAACCTCACCCGAATGAACCTCTTTTCTGCCCTGGATGCATCTACCAACCTGCAAAACTAAAAACCACGCATAAAATAGAAAAAGAAAGATCAAATGCAACTAATTTACCCTAAAACTACCAAAAAGTCAAAGAAGACCAAGAAAAAGTCAAACAAAGCTAGAAATCAATCAAACAAAACCCAATTTCCTAGATTAACCTCAAAACCTAAACGGGTTGCCTCCCGCAAGCGCTGAAGTTATTTACGAGTCGTCAGCCAGACTCGGCCTCGCGGTTACCTCAATCAGGCGGCTTCTCTTTAATTTGCTTCTCACCGAGCCCGTGTGGACTCCTCGTTTCATCTCCCCAAAATGGTTTTCCAGTAGACAGTGTATGGTGGTTGTGCCATTTAGCTTCATCTAGCCACCAACTCTTAAATTTTCCCGGTCCAAATTTGATGGACTGAAGATGGTGAAGGAGCGGATTCTCAAAATTGGGGATGCTTAGACATCCCCACACTTGGTCTCTGCATTGCTCCTTCACGGGGAGGCAAACCGGTGTCTCCATATGCGGTTCTATAATAAGCATGCTCTCTGCTAACATAGCCTTACTTTCCACATTCTGCTCTTCATACAACATAGCCTCCAACTCTTTCAAATCACCTTCTGGATCAAACGTATCTGTATCCTCCACCATAGGTGGAACGGCCAGCCAATCGTCTCCAAATTCCTCTAACATCTGATCATCAAATGCATCATGTGAGCATAAATCATGTGGAGCTTGATCTTCCTGCATCATATCATCTAAGTGTGGCTCAACATGACTGATCTCGAGCTGAAGTGGAGGTGGGACATGTGTAGTACTTGTTGGGCTTAGCCTCGATTGCAACTCATCCATTAAAATCTCCTGCTCATCATCACTCTCCTCATAGACCTGCTGGCTCTCAGAAACAAATTCTAAGAGCTCACCAACAGTTCTCCCTAAATTAAGGGCACGAGCTCCCAAACTGCTCAACTCTTTGGCAAGTAATGTTATATCATGTTCGTTCTTTGCCAACCGAGCCTCATTCTGCTGAGCTGTTTTTTGACTTTGTTGTATGAGTTGCGCCATCATCTCTGTTAGATTCTTCATGTTGTTATCCTCAGTTGGGGCTTGTTCGCTAACTCCAAAGTTGTATGCGGGTGACGGAGAATAACTATAGTAATCGGTGGGAGGCCCCACAGGATAATTGCAAAATCGTGCATGATGGGGTTCCCCACATAAAT
>JBCNJP010009711.1:0-27367 GCA_039602395.1 Deinandra increscens subsp. villosa | reverse complement strand
TGAACATCCAATCTCAAACAGCAATCTAACAAACCTCCTCATACAACCCTCATAAAGTTTCTGAGAAATAAACTAAAGCACCCTTCGTACACCTCATTAATCAACGAAAATAAAAGATCATTTATAATACGGCAAAATTCCTTACAACCTCAACAACACATATTCCAATTAGGAAGATAACTGTAAAGTTTGATAATCAGAGCAATCGACAGTCACAAACGAATACACGAAAAATTGAGAAGACTCAATAGACTGAACCGATCATCGTTGTGATGATCTACAACAAGAATGACTCAATCGAACAAAGACAACTGGAAACTATTACGAAGATGATAAAACCCTAGCAGAGCAAATATCAACAATCGGAAACGACGAGAGGCTCGAAAGAATAATGAACCCTAGCACAAAGCGACTATATATACTCCCGCACAGCAACCAGTAACCTGGATCTTGAGCCCACACTGCAATCCTCGACCCATACCTAAACACTGAGCCCAACTTGAGTGTACAGCCCACTACTCCTGAAAAGAAAATAAACAAAAAATGTAACACAATACTAATGAACACTTTCTTGTTTGAATTAGAACCAAATACAACATTTTAACATCCCCCCTTAATTCAAACAGCAAAAACATCAACCATGTTCAGTTTTTTACACATATATGCATGTTGTGAAACAAGCAATCCTTTAGTAAAGATATCTGCAACTTGCTCTTCAGATTTAATTTTTTGTACCTTAACAAGCCCAGAAATAATTTTCTCTCTCAGAAAAAACAAATCAATTTCAAAATGTTTAGTTTTATCATGAAAAACTGGATTTGCTGTAATGGAAATAGCAGCCTCATTGTCACAGAATAATTGTATAGGCAACTGAAAATTAATACCCAGCTCCCCAAACAAATTTTTTATCCAAATTAACTCACATACAGCAGTACTCATAGCCCGATACTCTGCTTCTGCAGAGGACCTGGACACTGTACTCTGTTTTTTTGACTTCCATGATACTAAGGATGTTCCAAAAAATATACAAAATCCAGTTACAGATTTTCTAGACACTAAACACTTAGCCCAATCAGAATCTGAATAAACAGTTAGATTACAATTATCATTATTCTCTATTAATATACCTTTACCAGGAGCAGATTTAAGATACCTAAGTAACCTTAAGGCTATGTTCAAATGTGACTTAGTAGGACTGTGCATGAACTGACTCAAATACTGAACAGAATATGAGATGTCAGGCCTTGTATGAGACAAGTAAATAAGTTTTCCTATTAATTTTTGAAAACCAGTTACATTGTTTAACTTAGACCCATCAGCTTTACAAGCAGCAGTCACAAGAAAACTTTGCTCTATAGGAACACTAACTGGCTTTGAACCAGATAGTCCAAATTCAGCTAACAGCTCAAGACAATATTTTCTTTGAGTTAGACACAATCCTTTTTCAGACCTAAACACTTCAAAACCAAGAAAGTATTTAAGATCACCCAAATCTTTGATTCTAAATTTTGATTGTAAACCTGTTTTTACCTTTTCTATATTACTACTACTGCTACCAGTCAAAATAATATCATCCACGTAAACCAGTAGGATAGTAATACCAGATTCATCAATTTTAAAAAATAGAGAATAGTCACTTTTACTTTGACTAAAACCAAACTCAAACAAAGCACCAACAAGTTTTTCATTCCACATCCTAGGGGCCTGTTTTAATCCATAAAGAGATCTATTCAATTTACACACTCTGGTTTCATTTTCAGAAAAATATCCTTCTGGTAATGTCATATAAACATCTTCATTAAGATTCCCATATAAAAAAGCATTATTAATGTCTAATTGAAAGAGTGACCAATTTTGTTTAACAGCTAAACTCAGAACACATCTAATTGTGACAAGTTTAACCACAGGAGAGAAAGTTTCATCAAAATCTATACCCTCTTTTTGGCTATAACCTTTAGCAACCAACCTAGCCTTATATCTATCTACTTCTCCTGATGATCTATATTTGATCTTAAACACCCACTTACATCCTATAGGCTTTCTACCTTTTGGTAAGTCCACTAGTGACCAGGTATTATTTCTATTTAAGGCTTCCATCTCTTCATTCATGGCATTAACCCAGTTTAAATCTGTTTTAGCCTCATGAAAAGACTTGGGTTCTGAATGATTATTTAAGGTTGACACAAAACAGAAATTTTCTTTGGACAACTTCGAGTAACTCACAACCTTTTCTAGACCATATATACTCCCCCCCCCCCCCCCCACAACAAAATCTTTGAGTTTGGTGGAAGGATAAGTCTGTCTAGTAGAATGTCGTCGAGATAACTCATTACCCTCAGAGGAATCAATCTCATCAAGAGACTTCTCAACTGTGACATCATCCTCACTGTTACCACTAGGTGCAGAGGGCTGCTGAGAATCAACCAAGCCACCACTGCCCTGTGTATCAGAAGGAGATGCATCAGGAGATGTGCAGTCAGCATTGACCTCCCCATCATCATCGGGATTTCCATTTGAGTGTGTTGGTAAAGAACTAGAATCAAAATAATCAAAAAAATGTGTAGTTTCAACAGAAGAAGGAACCTCAAACTCAGATTCAAAATTAGTAGTTTGAAATGGAAAAACAGACTCATAAAACTTTACATCTCGTGAAAAAAATATAGTTTTAGAATCTAGACTCAATAATTTGTAGCCCTTTTTTTGATTGGAATACCCTAAAAAAACACATTTTTCAGCTTGATAACTAAACTTATCAGAATTATTTAAAACTGTAGAAAAACACAAACAACCAAACACTCTCAAATGGTAAAGGGAAGGTCTTATGTTAAACATCAGTTCATAAGGAGATTTGCCATGAAGAACAGAGGAAGGTAGCCTGTTGATTATATAAGTAGCAGTTAATACACAATCAGGCCAAAATTTTAAAGGCAAATTTGATTGAAACAATAGTGTTCTAGCAACATTCAGCAGATATCTATGTTTTCTTTCCACAATTCCATTTTGTTGGGGTGTGTGAACACAAGATGTTTGATGTATAATACCATTTTTATGACAAAATTGTATCATCAAGTTATTAACAAACTCTGTCCCATTATCACTACGAAACACTTTAACATTTTTCCCAAATTGATTTTTAACCAAGTGAACAAAACCTTCAATATTTTCAAACACCTCACTTTTATGCTTTAACAAATAAACCCACACAGCCCGACTATAATCATCAACTACTGTCAAAAAATACCGAAACCCATCCCTACTAGTGACCTTATAAGGACCCCATACATCTAAATGTATTAGATCCCCAACACCAGAAGATTGATGATCACTAAGAGGGAAAGGCTCCCTATGTTGTTTTGCCTTATGACACACATCACAAGGTGAAGAAGACTTACCATGTTTAAGTTTTAACACATCATTTAAAACCTTCAAAACAGTATCTGCTGGATGTCCTAGTCTACTATGCCACAAATCAAACATGTCAACAGAATTAAAACACACCTTAGCACACATAGGCATTTCACCATACAAATATAAACCATCAATTTGACTACCAGTCATCACAATTTTCTTGGTGGATAAATCCTGAAGATAACAATTATGTTCATCAAAAACAGTCCTCAACTTATTATCCTTTGCAAGTTTATGAACTGAAAGGAGATTGACAAAATAATCTGGTACAACAAATACATCCATTAGTAATACTTCATCTGTCAACTTAAGATTTCCAATATGTTTTACAGTGGCAAAAGTCCCATTTGGGTGTTTTATTTTAATTCCAAAATCTGACACATCTATTCCATTTAACAATCCTTCACTTGACACAACCATATGTTGATTAGCACCAGAATCTATAACCCATCCCCCTTTGTCAATTCCAGAAGCAAAAACATAAACATTACTATTAAAACCACTACCTCCAACATTATTACTCTGAGGAATACTTCCTGCCTTATCATCAAGAAGTTTTAAAAGCCTATTGATTTGATCAGCACTCAGAGCAGTAATACCAGAAGAGGGCAAAGAATTAGTTGCAAGGTCAGTGGAAGCACTATTGACAGACCCTGACCTATTTCCAGAATTATTCCACTTTCCATTTCTTTGTTTGTAACCAGGAGGAAATCCTATTAACTCAAAACATTTGTCAGCCATGTGTCCCACCTTATTACAATGAGTACACCTTAGATTTGTATTAGGACCCCTATTAGGCCTCCTGGTAGTTTCAGAAAAAGGGGATGACTGATCACAATAATATTTAGCCAATCATTATAACGAGTAAATCAAACACTGTCACTATTGCAAGATTCATCGTTAAAATATCAAACTAAATAAAAGGAAAATGTATCAAATTAGTTTTATAAAACAAAACTACCTATGTTGCTTCGGTCGATTATGTATCTCGCATTCAACTCATTCCTTGGCTGTTTAGAAAACAGCCAAAAAGGCTGCCTTGATTGGCGTGCAAAGCAACAGCCGCAAGGGCTGCTTCTGGCCTCCCAAAACCTCTGCCGCCGAACCCCCTTCTCAATTGTCAATTGTTGAATTTTATTTGCTGCCTTCGAAATTGCTTCTTCAAATGGGCCTAGGCCCATTCTTCTTTTCCTTTTGTCACGTAAACTACATATAACACAATATGAAAGTATGAATATTGATTTTGCATTTTCTTTTTTTTTGTAATTTTCAAAATATAAAGAAATTAACATTCATAAAATATGACTATGAAGCTTCACTCGTGTCATGAATCGGGTTTGACTTAATTATACGATTTTACCTTACTTTCTCCTTAACATATTAAACACCAATAATAATACAAAACACTCTAAATTGTAACCACAACGGTGTATAATCAATATAATTAATAAGAAATAAGGTATATCTAGACACCACTCATCACATTCCCCAACTTAAAATATTTTTCGTCCCGAAAAAGAGATGCAATAAAATCATAATCAGTATGTCAATCTTATCGCACTACGTTTCAAATAGGGACACGAATCTACATTAACTGTGATTGTCAATATATTGATCCACTTTAAACTCAACCCGTCTAATCACAACCAAATGTATTGTGCTTAATAATGTACAAGATTACCGTTATGTTTAACCGTCCCCACACCCAAGCATACATAGCAAAACCTACCCAACCTCATGGTTTCTTGAGGATTCACTAACCCACACTTGAAAGGACCATGCACCACCATTATGACACAATATAGATTAAGTCCATTTATTTTCCCTTCTACGTGATATCCGGGACTCACCTCCCATTATTTTCTCAATCTTTTTTCTTTTTTTTTTTGTTTTTTTTGCTTTTTTTTCTTTTTCTGTTTTTTTTTTCTTCTTTCTTTTTTTTTAATCTTTTTTTCATCTTTTTTTTTCATAAATTTTTTTTTGCTTTTATTAAACTACCAATTTTATTAGGTGGTGGTGTCATAAGAGAAGAAGCATGGTGTGTGAGAAAGGAATACTGGGTATAAATACCACTCGCAACCCGTTTTTGCTGGGACTCAGTTTTTTAAACCATGCATACCGGGATGGGAAACTAAAAACACATAAATTCAATTAAGATCATTGCACAAACATCGGTGTTCATAAGTTTGGGTCGAGCCTACCAACATATCACAAGTTAGATGCATTTTCAGCCCTAGAAATCCACTTCATGTATAAGCATCAACCTACCAATTTTCTATCATTTTCCACATTTGCAAAAACTCTTTTTCAGGGACATTGATCTTTTTCGCACCAATCACACAACCGACTTTTTTTTTTTTTTTTTTTACAAAATGCAAAAAATATACAAATGCCTAACTAAACTAACTAACATGCAAACACATAAAAATTAATAATTTTTAACTAAACTTAGAAAAGGAACGGGTTCACCTGATTTTGTAGTCGTGGCGAGATCTTTAAGTGTTGTGATGATCTTCAAAGTCTATCTCATAACCTGCAAAACTTAACAAAGATTGTGTAGAAGCATGCTTCTCACAGCAATTAGCACACAAAAATTTTAAAATTTTGCATTTTTTCTTTTTAAACCCAACTTAAAAACCACGAATTGCAACCACAAAAATAAGTAACCCCCTTCCCCAACTTAAAACATTGCATTGTCCCCAATGCAACACTTAAGTTCTAATTCAATTAAAAATAATTAATTAAAAAAAACAAATAGAAAAAATCCTAAAACTCACTTTCGTAGGAATCACGGTTGCATTTAGCATATGCAACAAGCCTTTTAAACCTCTCGGTAGCCCGAGTGGACGAGTGAAGTCTCGTGAGGGTTTCTAGCTAACACACCCACAAAGTTATCGGGTTGCCTCCCGAAAGCGCTAAGTTTAAGGTCCTCAGCCAGACCGTACCTGATATGAAGCTCATGGTGGTCTTAGTGAACACTTGCCTACCGAGTTTCCAGTGTACGCTCGGTAGCTAACATGCCATATCCAGATTTGTTTCATGATTTGTGGCATGTTCATTGAATAAAATGAGATGTTGTTGTGGGGCCATTGCTTGATAAATTGCCCAGTGTCTTGTAACCCCACCTTTCTACTTCGCGGTCTTGAGTCATCTTCCCCAACTTTATTCTTTAGGATTACCTCGGTCTTTGATTCTTCAGGAAGACTTGTCTTTTGTTCTTCTTCCTCTTCATTACCCCTAACAGTCTGCTTCACCTTCAGCACTTCAGCAATTGAGGGAATCATCGGTGTGGTATTAACCTCCACAACCTCTTCCTCGACTTGAGAATATAAGTCAGCAGATAATGGTGTTATAGCCTCTTCTTTATGAATCTTCATTGTGAGCACATCACACTTCAAACTCAAGCATTCAATCTTTTCTTGATCTGAGAGGCCAGATAACGATAACAACTTGTCGATCCTAGATAATGTCGAGTTGAATCGAGCAATCTGTTCATCCTCCTCATATTGATATATCGGCTCATCGTACTGAATATCAAACTGCTCGTGTATCTGATGGGGAAAATGACACTGGTTCCGATAGTAATCTTGGGAAGAATTATGTTCTGAGTATCCACGATAGCCCCCCTGGTAACATGGTTGCGAGTACCCTTGAGAGTATGATGAAGGTGGGTCATGATGCGTGTGATACGATGGGCTCTCATCATCCTCATCTTCAATAATTTTAATATAACTCGGCAATGTTGGGCAATGAAAAACATCGTGAAAGTAACTCCCGCAGTTATGGCATTCATCAGGTTCATCCATGCTGAAAATAAACTAACCTGCACAAACAAGCTAGAATACCGGAGGTAAAGACGAACAAAAAAAAATAAAAATAGATAACTAAAAAAAAAAGAAAAAATAAATGAACAAGAGGAAAAATATTTTTGATTTTTTTATATTTATAGCAAACAATCATAACTAAAATCAAACAAAGAAAATAACACTAAGCGCACTAGCTCCCCGGCAACGGCGCCATTTTGATGACCTGTCGTTGGGGTCATGCAAAAACCTTGTTAACCTAGGTAGCTAGGGTAAGTAGGGTATCGAATCCACGAGGAGCATGTGGTCAGTGTTATATGATTTATTTGATTATTTAACTAGATTAAACTAAAAAAACTAAAAAGTGTAAAAGTTGATTTTGCTTTTTTAATAGAAAATAATAACAAGAATAACAACGAAGAAAAATATGATCACACCCAGGGTTCAGGTTCACAAAATCTTAATTGTTCTCAACTATTTAACTAGGACGTCCTTAAGGGGGACGGTGCAAAGGAGTAGTCAGTGATAACCCGAGTTCTAACTTAAGTGGTTATAACGTGCGAGTCACCAGATTCATTCACAATTAACGGTTGTGACGTGTGAATCTTTTACGAAAACCAAACCAGACTTGATTTACCAATTAAACCAATCCTAAGATATTTAAACAATCAAGAAACAATAAAGAAACTAAAAGAACCCTACACCCAGATATGATCACAATAATATTTAGCCAATCATTATAACGAGTAAATCAAACACTGTCACTATTGCAAGATTCATCGTTAAAATATCAAACTAAATAAAAGGAAAATGTATCAAATTAGTTTTATAAAACAAAACTACCTATGTTGCTTCGGTCGATTATGTATCTCGCATTCAACTCATTCCTTGGCTGTTTAGAAAACAGCCAAAAAGGCTGCCTTGATTGGCGTGCAAAGCAACAGCCGCAAGGGCTGCTTCTGGCCTCCCAAAACCTCTGCCGCCGAACCCCCTTCTCAATTGTCAATTGTTGAATTTTATTTGCTGCCTTCGAAATTGCTTCTTCAAATGGGCCTAGGCCCATTCTTCTTTTCCTTTTGTCACGTAAACTACATATAACACAATATGAAAGTATGAATATTGATTTTGCATTTTCTTTTTTTTTTGTAATTTTCAAAATATAAAGAAATTAACATTCATAAAATATGACTATGAAGCTTCACTCGTGTCATGAATCGGGTTTGACTTAATTATACGATTTTACCTTACTTTCTCCTTAACATATTAAACACCAATAATAATACAAAACACTCTAAATTGTAACCACAACGGTGTATAATCAATATAATTAATAAGAAATAAGGTATATCTAGACACCACTCATCAATGACCTAGACACAAACACCGAATTTGGTCCTTTAGATGAAGTATTACCAGCCCTATGAGATTCCTCCCTTGATATAGTAGAAAAAGCAGTTTTAAGTGTGGGTAGAGAATCTCTAGTTAACAGATTAGTTCTAACAGGTTGATACACTTCATACAATCCCATAAGAAATTGCATAAGCTTCATTTGATTGTTAAACTCATTATAGGCCTTAGAGGAATCACATGAACACGATGGCAACTGGACCATGTTGTCAAACTGTTTCCACATAGTGGTCAATCTATGATAGTAATCAGCCACGGAAGAACCACTTTGGGAAACAGAGTTAATTTTTTGATACAGATTAAAAATCACAGAACCATCTATTTTATCATATGTCTCCTTCAAATCAGCCCAAACAACAGATGCAAGTTTAGAATACACTTGTCCTACATACAACTCTTCACTAATTGAATTCAAGATCCAAGATAGCACCACAGAGTTACACCTTTCCCATTGATTTGCTAATACCTCATCATCAGTTGGTTTAATACATTTACCATCAAGAAAACCAGTTTTATTCTTTACTTTTAGAGCAAGTTCTAAGGCATTTGCCCAAACCATATAGTTGTCAGTTCCTTTTAGTTTAAAACTAATTAATGTGAGAGTACTAGAATCACTGGCATGAAGGTATAATGGATCACTAGCCTCAATCTTGCTAACTAATGTGGCAGAAGTGCTAGGTTTATCACCACCATCAGACATGATAAACAATCAAAAGAAAACAACAATAAGCACACAACACAAATAGCACTACAAATAAGCGCACAGACAGATGCCCACACAAGTACAAGTTAGATAATCCCAGCCCTATCCAAGTTTCCACACCACTATAGTGGCAGATCAAGGGTTTGCTGAGGGTCTGACTTGTACAAAACAACCAAGAAGCAAGCAATCACAAACACAGAATGATATACGGAGGATTGTCTGCCCTCCGACGGGTATCAGCAGTCCTGCTCTGCACCACAACAGAAATATAGAACAGAAAATAACAGAGTAGGAACAATCTCACCCAATGGTGCCTGAGTAGTAACCTTCACTTAGGGTTACTAGACTCAGGCGAAGCAGAAAGTCGAAAAACCAGATTTGGAACTTCGGAGAACCCCTTAACCTTCACTTAGGGTTAAGGCTTCAGATCTCAACCAGCAGCTTCCTTCCTAAGCTTCGAACTGCTCGATCTTCGTCAAGAATACCAAGATACAAGCGAACCACAGCGGAAAACACAGGATCGTATCACCACCGAAGACCGAGAAACAATTAGGGTTTCAAGAGCACACCCTATCGCTACCAGTGTAAATCCGAACAATTTTACAGTGAACACCAACCAAGAATGTGAGTGATTATCAAACCTCGCTCTGATACCATGTAAAGTTTGATAATCAGAGCAATCGACAGTCACAAACGAATACACGAAAAATTGAGAAGACTCAATAGACTGAACCGATCATCGTTGTGATGATCTACAACAAGAATGACTCAATCGAACAAAGACAACTGGAAACTATTACGAAGATGATAAAACCCTAGCAGAGCAAATATCAACAATCGGAAACGACGAGAGGCTCGAAAGAATAATGAACCCTAGCACAAAGCGACTATATATACTCCCGCACAGCAACCAGTAACCTGGATCTTGAGCCCACACTGCAATCCTCGACCCATACCTAAACACTGAGCCCAACTTGAGTGTACAGCCCACTACTCCTGAAAAGAAAATAAACAAAAAATGTAACACAATACTAATGAACACTTTCTTGTTTGAATTAGAACCAAATACAACATTTTAACAATAACTTTCATAATTCACAAGAAAACGAAATCAATAGAGATTTATATGATATGTAACAAAATATCAGAATAGAAAAAAACCCAAAACGAACATCAGGCTGAATAAACTGAACATAATTCTAAAAGCTTGAGACAAAGGAAATCACTAACCTCTTGAAAAACAGAACAGCAGCTAAAGAAAGCAAGACTGCGAAAAAAATAACTAAATCGTCAATAATCCCAATTAATTAACACCCTAACATAAACAACCCACAAAATTAATTCAAGAACAATCTGCAACAGCATATCAAACTCAAAGAAAAACAAACATAAACCCTAACTTAGAGAATTGAAGAGCCACCGTCTTCAACATCTAAAGTAAACAATCGAATAAAAGAAACACTAACCTGCAAAAATCGCAGGCACATACAAGGTCGTACAGAGTGGAAAGAACAAAGAAGTAAGACGTAAGAAGAAACATGGATCCGACGAAAATAAGAAAGGGAATCGATGACTCGCCATAGCTACAAATGAAGCGTATTCAAACCTACAGGGTCTAGGTAGCGGGGAACCCTACACGTGTAAACTATAAGCGCGGGAATATTAATGTGGCATTAAAAAAACCAAAAAAATAAAATATGTCCGTGGTTCGAACCCGAGACCACTGAAAAAATATACACAACAATTACCAGCTGAACTGCAACAGCATCTGATCATTCCTCCTACAGGCAAATATATATAGAATATGGTATTCCTTTCCTAAAGGGCACGATTCCATAGGCTGACTTCTCTATTGTATATATACAAGCTTTTCTATTAGCGCGTTGCGGCAAGCACGACAAACCGAATTCCTATTGTATGCACGTCGCGCAACAGCCCGTAGACAGATGTTATTTGAAAACTTAAAAGTCAAAGCGATACCTATCAATAGATGGGTATAATCTTCACATCCAAATTTTTTCTTCTACCACATAAGATGCAAGCCTTTAGAAAATCAGTTGGTTTTATATTTGATCCATATTGCAAGAAAATTAAAATGATTAAACCAAAAGCTTGATCAGTCTTCTTCTGTGGTTGTCGGAACTTTCAAGAAAACCTCCAAAATAATAATATTTTGATGGTGGCTAAATGGTTCTTGGGATGTTGGCTCAATAAGAAGTGTTCCTAGAATGAAGGAGAAAGAAAAGTTAACATACATATAATTAACTACTATAGTTGATCAAAACATGACTATATGAGAACAAAAATCATATGCAACAGGAAGCAAAAGATTTACAAACAAAATATATGTACATCTGATAAGTTCAAAGATCTGTAACAAATATCTGTTAATGACTATGGTACTCGCAATAAAAAAAAGACTTTATATTTTATATCTGATAAATTACCTCTACTCATTTACACAAACCTGGCTCATTTACACTTTCATTTTCACCACTCTTACATTTTTCATGAACTTATATGAAATCCCACTTGATAAGACCCACACAATATCATAGGTCAAAATATGACACAATTCTAAAATGCATCTAAATCAAAAAACAGGATCCACAAATTAAATGGTCGACTACCAAGTATGGAGAGCACTCAAGCAGGTATGGTTGAACGTGTACTGGCAGGTATAGGAGGAAAGATGCATACAGGCAACATGACTTTTGGCAGCCTCATACCATAGATAGCATACACATGTAAAGCAAATTTGTCAAATACATTTATTGTCATATGAGAGAAATATATTAAGGTCCCGATTGGAGAGATTAAGCTACACAACATACAAAAACAAAGAATCATGCAGGCACTCAATTCAAAACACTTTGAGACGCTATTTGAGACACAAAGCAAATGAATGTCGAAATCCAATGAAAAGAAAGGTGAAAGAAGCTCAACTGTAAACGGGAGTTCACAGTCCTTCATGTAGACTAAACAAAGCACGAAACGGATTTCTGAATTGCACATTTTCTTATATAGGAATTACAGATGTTTACACCTATTAGGCAGCAATCCCTTAATTAATCTATCAGCAGCGCTTAATATATAAAGAACAATGAGCAACGCTCAAGTGACTTGTAAAGATAGCATATAAATTAGTAACTTTAGTAAGGCACGTGCGCATAAAATGGTTGTACAAAGAGTCTTACTCGAACTACAATTGATTCTTGAAAGGATTGTAAATTTCAGTTTTTTAAGGACCATTCAATGTACATAAACATCTTACAAAACAAACAGACTGTATTCCCTGTACATTACACCTAAAACAATTTAAAATTTGTGTTTTTTATGCGTCGTAAACCCATTAAGACCGAACAAACCGACAGTTAAAAAAATACAACCAGGAGTGCAAGGAATCTTTATTTTTTCAACCTCACCAAAGAACCAACAACAAACTAAGCAGGCTATCAATTTATGTAAGCCACAACAAAACAAACATCACTCCAAAATTTAAAAACGCCATAAACTTTCCAGTTGTCTGCCCTCAAAACAAAGATAACAACCACGACAACATCATCAATGAAACATGGTCATACAATGTAAAGATTAAATTTTTGGTGTTGGTTTAAACTTTAAAGTAGGCACGGCAAAAAAATCATGAAGGACAGCAACGATTAAAGGACATTGAGAAACCAAAAACCGATCTATATCACAAACAAATTGAAAGACGCGAAAGATAAAGACCCTAATCGTTTAATATGAACAGCATGAGACGGAAACCGGAAAAGGTACCTAAGCAGAAAGCAGAAGATGAGTGATAGACCTGCCAACCTCCAAACCTTTAACCTGAAACAAAAAGGGGAAAAGCAACACTTAGGAAACAACATCTTAAACAATGAAACATTGCAGCATAAGGGTCATACAGGCCGAATTTCATATGAATAACACATAAAAGACATATAAAGGGCCAAACATCTCTTGCAAGGCAAACTATAAGCACTAAAATCTGGCACTATATACAGCTACATATCAGTTTAGAAGAAATAGAACGATAAAATTATGACAATACAGGTTTCATATATAAGGGGGCTGTTCAGCCTGTTTACCTCATCAACAAACCATAAAAACATATAAAGGGCCAAAGGTTTATTAGAAGAAATAGAACCATACAAACATAACAATGCTTTCATATATCCTTCAACATCTTTACCTCATGAACAACCCATAAAAACATATAAACGACCAAAGATCTCTTGCAAGTTGCAACCAAAACTGTAAGCCCTAAAATCCTGCACCATAGACAATCGCAGATCAGCTTAGAAGAAACAGAAGCATAAAAAGTAAAAACATAACAACGCAGGCCAGTTAAGAGAAATAAATAGTCCATATGTTCACCTACCAGGAAGGTATTTTAATCTAAAAGAAACCACAGACCAAAAACATCAAACGCTCAATCGAGAAGAAACCGAGCCATGAAAACATGAAGTTGTTGCCTGATAAGAAACCAAAGGCATTAAATAATAAAAACAAACAATTCTAAGGAAAAATAACCAATTCAAGTGCTGTTGTAATGGGAACGCATTTCAATCCAGCAGAAATAGAGGTATGGAAACATGAAATCAACAATTGCAGCAAGCAAAAGAGAAAAGATTAAAAAAATATTGCCGGCGAGAATGTAAAGAAATAGGGCCGGATGTAATGCGAACAATACTTGTACATAAGGAGACGAAGGGCACAGCGCCACAGTGCCAATTCCACATACTCAAATCAACTCAGGAACACCCCTCAAACACTGGTGCGGAGTGGTCTTCCGGTGAGAGAAAGGGCGGAGTGCTACGGTGGTGGTGCTGAGTGGTCTGCCGGCGATCAAACCGATATTCTTTTTCTTAGAGAGAGAAAGATGATGGGATTAAGGAGAGCAGATGACCCTGCTACATATTAGAGAAATCTAAGATATCTTTCTCCGTTTTACACGCAATCCTCCACAACCACACATAGGGTAAGATAAGAATATGGTAAACTATGGAAGCATTAGAGTTAGTACATGATGCAATGCAGCATGTAATCTATGCTTTAAGGTTGTAATAGCTGCATCATAAGTTGTACAAAAAGTTGGAAAATGTTATATAGTAAATAAATACAATACACAGAAAGACCCATTCTTATTTCAACTTGACATGTTTTGGTCGACGAACTGTATATATAAATAATAATATATCGATAGAACTTCAAACATAAAAAAGAAAAGGCAAAATACTATCAAATATACATACAAACTATTTGTTGTGCAAGTGTTTAATTTGTGTAATAGGCTTATATATAAGGGTTTATTGGCAGTGCTGCTGTTTCAAAAATCAAACCTTAGGTACATTCAAATATTCAATACAGTTTAGGCGGAGAAGAGGTGTCAGGAGATGTTCTCTTGGATTTTGTGGTTGTCATAGAACTAGCTTTGGACCGGAGAGTTTCAACAGATTATGAGATTATGGTTCAATAAGGTTAACCGTTTATCAGAGTGGTTCAATGACCTGTTTAATGTTCATTGTTTGGATAGGGTTATCAAACAATCCATGGACATATGCGTCAGTTTAGATGACATGTTGCACACACTTTCCGTAATTACGCTTAGAATCATCTGCTACAAATACGATTTCCTGGGGAACAAAAAAACGCAACACCCAAGTGGTGATTTGAACTTAAAACCTCTAGGATGTTATCACGAGTGTTCTTTCTTTTAGATTGGGGTGTGTAAAAATCCGACAAAACTGAAAACCAAATCCAACTGGTCTGGCGGCATATATGCTGCTTGGTTCTTTGTTCTAGGTTTTGAAAACAAGTTTAAATAGAAACACCCACAAGATTTTTAAAAAATGTCTTCTTAACAATTCCCAGCTGAAAGTTACACATGCCATTAATGAATCTATCTCTTCTTTTTCCCACCCTTGCCAGATTTTGAAGGTGCGGCATTTGAAGTAGATGCAGCAGCTTCTTGTTTCTTCAGTCTGCCCGGGTGTCTAGGTACCAATTCAGCAATACGAATCATCAGCTGTTTTTCTGCCACCATCAAAAGAAACCCCTCTACTTAGTTACCAAATTTCATGTGACCATAGCAAAAACAAGAAAAAAATATATATAATAAATGGGAAACACATCAGAATTAGGCTTACTGGATGCAATAAGGGGGTTGTGTAGACTCCCATCTGGTCTTTTCAGCAAAAACCTCACCCTCCCTACTTGCATGAAATCCCTTGGATATGCCTTATCAATCTTTAAAGCCATTACAAAAGTTTAGACATACAAATTATCAAGGTGAATATCAAGACCCCACTCTTGGAAAGCAAATTCATATGCTTGACATGATATTCAAAGCCAATATTTGTAACATTAGATGAACTTTAGCTATCCTTTAATCCAGATCTAGCTTGATTATGCAAATGACCCTATCACAGTAGTGTGTGTGTGTGGATTTAACTGGTAAAGAAGAGAAAAAACCTCGATTGCAAAAGGAATTTTGAGGTGGCCACAGCAATCACCGACTTCCATAGCTGTAGGGTTTTCACATGCTTTTGCTGCAGAGATTCTTCTACCTTCAGCGATAGTCTTCTTTGAATTTATGTAGACAGGGTATAATATATTCCATGTTTTGAAATTAGGTGTACCTCCATCCATAACTCCTGCAACTACCCTAAAAAAGTCCACATAGTAAAATAGTGAAAAATAAAGACCACACTCTAATTAACTAAACAAAAATCATTTGAATAAAGAGGAGAGAAAATGTGTTTACTGTCTACCTCAAGATGGTGGTTTAGGTTGATTCACCGAAATGTAGATCAAAGTTGACCTTATCTGCAGGAGTAGAAATCCTGGAGGGAATAAAGTGATCAACGTTAAATGAATAATACATAAATAAGCACCAAAAACATATTAAGCACTATGATCAATGATAGACAAAAACAAACAAAAAAGACAGAGATGCTTAACCGGCTACAAATGATCTGAATATACAGCTCATGTGTGACTTAAATAGTTATATACTTATATTCCGCATTCATTCTAAGAAGAGAATATGTGCAACAATTTATATAAGTTCAATTATTATTAGCCCAATTTCAGCATGCTAACATACAAATTAAGTCAGCATAAGCCAAGTGTTGAATACACATGCACAAAATATAAAATCCTTACTAATCCATCGTGTGAATTTGTTAACATATGAAGAGACCTATTCATATTTCTAGTATCCATAGTTGCATATGTATAAAGTCATAACAAGCATAAAGATAATACGGATAATACACAAACATTCACCTCCACAGACAACTCTTTACTCACCGACTTATGAGGCAAATGACAGTGATGGATTAGTAAGGATCGAAGCATACAGATACTAACAGATATCCCCTCTAGTTATATCTCACATGTTAAGAACCGAATGCACAAATACCATACTTTCTATTTTTTCATTAGTTTCTTCCCACCCTTAGTCCCTTGCAAAGCACACATAGAGTAGACAGAAATGAGCAGCTATTGTTGATTGTTTTAGGATAACTTACCAACACATTGAAATACTAATACCTACAATTGAGGCCATGATATAATATATTTGTTGTTATTGTTAAAAAGTATTGTTTCATCATCATAAACTAAGGTCTATGGTTTATACAAACAGTTTAATTGTTTGTATAACTTACATGAAAATGCACCTACATAAATCAACAACAAACATTGATAAACGACGAATTGGGGACGGTAAATAGCAAACGATCAAGGCGAAACTAGCACACTCAACAAAGATAAGAAGTTTATACTTATTATAATGGCAAACAAATTGAATCGGTATACATAAACATAAGAAAACTTGATGTAGATAGACAATTACATCGTTGATTCGCTGGAGAAATGTGCAAAGAACAAGATATGTCAAATTCTTCCATTTCTAACAAACAACTTGTGCAAAGAACAAGCGATGATGATCGAATTGACTCATGATATCGCTAACATGAATTCTGGAAAACAGTAGCATCATCATACGTTATATCGAAAGAAAGATTGTCAATTATTCAAAAACCCTAGGCCTTAACTCACAAATCACAGGCAGGCAAATTCAAGTACACAAAAAGGAAATCGGAAGAAGATGTGCTCAGAAATTGAATCGGAAGAAGAGATCTAGAAACAGAGGAGGATACCTGAGCGTAGCGGCAACACAGTGATAGGTGGTCGTGATCGACGGTGCAAATGGCGGACGAGGTGATCGAAGGTGCAGGACCACGGTAGGAAGACTACAACTGCCTGCACATTAATCCAGTGCATAAAGCCCAATACTATCTATATTGGGCTAGTCCAAACCCTCTTCAGGATCCAAAAAGGTAAAACCCCTTTTTTTAACAATCAATGTAAAATTAAAAAATAAAAAATAAAATTTAAAATTAAAATTTGCAAGTATTAACCAAAAACGAATCATGTTACATGATGCAATGTTTTAAAAACCGGTTCAATCGTCAACTGATCCTCATACCAGTTTTTTAATCTCCGGTTTTTTGGACATAACCGAACCGTTTCGAACCGGGCGGTTTTCCATTTTTTTCCGGTTCAACCAGTTAGTTTCAACCGGTTTTCTGACTATTTTTTTTTAAACTTTTTTTTGAATTTTATTGTTATTTTTTTATTATTTTTTAAAGTTTAAAACATATATTTTCTTGGAAAATACCTATTTGGTATTATTTTTAGTGGATTATATTCGTATTTTAACTATTTTTTTTCGGGTGTACAAGTTTATTAACATTTTTATAAAATATATATATATATATAAATCCCCTAACCAGTTCAACCGGCCGGTCTAACGAGTCCGACCGGTCGAACTGGCCCCGAAAGATTTTCCGGTTCAACTAAAAACCGGTTTTGAAAACATTGACATGATGGACCAAATTTTGGTCGCCCGGACCTCAACGTAAAAGACAACTAAAGATTAGGCCTAATGGAAAAAATAAATTGATATTACATTACAACCCCCTTCACTTGAATCAATAAGTTTTGTTTGGATATAAGTTTTAGAAATGAGTATATGATTGATAATAACTAGAATAAAATGGTTAATTAGAAATAATCCGATTAAACCGATTCCATATCTTGTTAAAATGATATCTTTCACGTTAAAACAAAACACATTTTTAAAATTAGGTTTTTGGTTCGCTTTTAACGTCTTTAAAGTCAATTCGATTTGTGGTTTAACCAAAAATATAATCAAAACCGAATAAACCAAACGAGGAACCAAAGATGTGAACATGAACCTAAAATGGTTTGCCAATCAAAGTCCAAATAGGCGAAGTATAAGGGGGTCAAATGAAATTACCAACAACTCAATATTCTACGTGACGTGGCCAGAAGTACGTCTCATGTATAATGCAAACTAATGCCTCATCTTTCAATCCTTTCGCTCTTTCTACTAAGGTTCTCTTTGTTTTTTCCTCTCCCTCTCTCTCTCTCTATATATGTATATGTATGTATATATAAGAGATACACAGGCATATACAAACCCGTATAGATTACACAGGGGGTTTATATAACTCTATAATTTAGCTAGAATGGGGTCTTTAATGGCAGATTTCTGGAGGAATTTGCCCAGAAAAACAGCTGATTTACTCCTTTATATAATAAACCCTTTAGTTTTTTTCTTTCTTGATTTCTTGGATTTCACATTGTGCATTTTCTACGGATATATTGATAAGATTTTGGAGGGAAAATCAACCCCATGTTGCTGTCGAACTCAAAATCGGACAAACGATTTTGAAAAGAGAAACAATGGCGTTTCAGATACTCTGTTTTGTAGGAAGAATGTTTTTAGGGAAATGGGTTTTCTTGGAAGGAAATTTGTAGAGGATTCCATGAAAACTAGAAGCAATGATTTGGAGAAGACAAGGTGGTCTGATTGTGGGTGTGAGTCTTGTGTTTCTTGGATGAAAAATGGCGGTGGTCAGAAGCTTCATGTTGTTGTTAAGGACCCATTAAAAGGTACTACTTTTCTTTTTGTTCATTTCAATATCTTTTGAATTTTGATGTGTAAGTTTGACTTTTGGAAGTCAAACATGCTTTTTATCAAGTTGAAATTTCCAATGAATTTATAAGTTTAGAAAGAGAATTGATAGCAAATTTCGACTTAACAGGGGTATGACCAAGATTAGGACAAGATTGTTGTTAAAATGCTAACAATTTTTAATGGCTCCGGTTACTCACACGCACCTTTTAATATATTCACACACTTCAAACGATCGTTTGGGTCCGATTTTTTTAAATTATTATATAAAAAAACCCCACCCCCTTATGAGGTCCATATAGCGGTCGTTTTATATAGCGGTCGTTTTGCCCAAAATGACCGTTTTGGGTCGTTTTGCCTCAAACGATTGTATCAAGTGTGTGTTTTTATAAAAAAAGATGTGTTTAAATATAACAACTCTTTCTAATAAAGAATATGATATTATGTTTAAAAAATCAAGTATGTAGCTTACAATAGTAAAAATTATCATCTTTTTTATTTTGGAAACCCAAGATTGGCAAGATAAGGTATACATTAAATGTGGCAGCAAAACTTGAAAGACCAATCTTTTTTGAGTTTTTGTTCACTAAACCGCAAAAGTCAATCTTTAACAACAAACGTACACAATATAAGGTTTGGATGTAGGTTTTAACAAATTCTGATTATTTAGCAAACTATATGATTAAATGACCAAAATAGTGGAAAGACTCTCTAAATTTGTTGTGATTGATTTGAAATGTGCAAAACCGATTATTTGACCAAGCATGATTTGTTCACTCAAACATTAATCATATAACCAATTCCAAAACGCAAACCCAAACATTTAGTAGTTCTTGTGTCCCGGAAAAGAATGCTGATTCTTGATAATTATGCAGGAAATCAAGATTTGGGTAAAACACCAACAGAAAATGTAATATTTCTACACGGGTTTATGTCGTCTTCTTTTATTTGGACCGAAACAGTATTCCCTGAATTTGTTGATAGTAAATACAGACTTTTTGCTGTTGATCTATTGGGATTTGGAAGTAGTCCAAAGCCAAGAGACTGTCTCTACACTTTAGATGACCACTTGGAAATGGTTGAAAAATCAGTCATCCGTGAATTCGACTTGAATTCTTTCCATTTAGTTGCACACTCCATGGGTTGTATAATTGCATTAGCATTAGCTGCAAAGCATCCCAACAGTCTCAAATCCATCACTCTAGTTGCTCCAGTAAGTTCCTTCATATGTTCAAGATAGTCAAAGTTTACAATATACAAGTTTGTTATACCTTTTCTTGTTTGATTGATTAACTTTAACTTGCAGCCTTACTTCTTATCTTCTGAAGAAGAAGATGCTAGTGAAGTAGCATTGAAAAGACTTGCATACAAGAGTGTATGGCCACCATTGTTGTTTGGAACCGCATTCATGACATGGTACGAGCATTTGGGCAGATGTGTGTGTTTTGTTCTGTGCAGGAACCACAGGACATGGGAAATGATCTTGAAACTGGTTACACGAAAAAGGTACAACAAATTTGATATTTGTTGTCAAATAATATGAAATGGCACTAAATGAATAAATGGACAATTGTGATGTGCAGGAAGCTAAATTTTCTACTGATAGATTTGTTCAGGCACACGCACCATTCGGCTTGGCACACAATGCACAATGTGATATGTGGTGGAGCCAAGATGATGGACCCGTGTCTTGAAAAATTGCGTCAAGTACGAGCACGGGTGACCGTGGTCCAGGGGTCTAGAGACCAGGTGGTGCCAGTGGAATGCAGCAGCAACATTAAAGTTAAGGTTCCCGATGCAGAGGTTAAGATCATCACCGGTGCTAATCATAATACGGTGATAATAAGAAGAGCAAAACAGTTTGCTGCAGATTTGGAACTTATTTGGGATTCTGTCACTAATGCAAAGGGTTAGCATGTAAGCTTTATTCTTAAAAAGTAAAAATTTTGTAGCATAAGATGTGTAATAAAATATTTAATAACCTTTTCTCTATGGCAATATTACTCTCAAGTAACTTCTTTGTTTAATAAAAACTAAGTTGTGTGTAATAAACCAATGTGTTGTGTGTGTAAATTTTTTTTTTTTATTATTATTTTTTTTTAATTTTTTTTTTTTTTTTAATTTTTTTTTATATGTTTACATTTGGTGCATATTAGTCTCATAGATCATTCTAGGGCTGCTCAAAGTCGGGTTCCCGACCCGAGATCATCATTTCCCGTCCCGACCCGATTCCCGAGAATACAGAATCCATTGACCGAATCCCGACCAACTAACCTTAAATCGGGTATCGGTCCCGGGCTGCTCGGGCTCACCGGGATTACTGGATTTCCCGATACCGACAGGTTGGGCCTGAATCTAAAATATCATAATAAACTTTCTTAAGTTGTTTTAGCTTCCTTGTGTTGTGGGTCATCTGCTAGAGAATTAACTTCTTGATTATATTTATACCATGTTTCTAAATGTGATAAATGAGAATGCAAAACATTTTCCCACAATTCAGGAACCAATGTGGTTCGAGCTGCAAATGGAGAATCACAAAACATTTGCAAAAGATGTTTGGCTGCTATCCGTTCTTTTTTCTGCATTTGATATAATATAGTTAAATGCAAGTGGCCACAAGCTGACGAAATGGAATTGGGAAACCCAGATGTAAATCCATCTTTTACATCTTTGCATTTAGGCTGGACTGTAAATTACAGAAGAAGAGGACGATTGTAGGGGAGAAAAAACGTTGCGAGTAGGGGAGAGAAGGCCAGAAAAAAGTCGACCGTAGGAAGAAAATAAGACGTCGACTACTGTATCTTGTATTTGTAGGGCTAATGTTGTTTTTTTTTTGGCTCAAGAAAATCAAATGTATTTTGGGCTTTTTTCTGATTTGAGCCAAAGTCGGTTTTTTGGGTTTCCCGATCCCGACGGGTAATACCCGACCCGAGACCGAATCCCGAAAACATTATAAACTAGAGACCGACACTAGAAGTCGGGCATATACACTCGGTTCGGTACATACAGAAATTCGGGTCGGGACTCGGGAAAAGTCGGGTTTCCCGACTATATGCTCACCCCTAGATCATTCAACCAAATCTCTTAATACAAAGATCCTAAAAGTCATCGATCCGGATCTTATACTTGGTATGAGAGGATCAGGTTAAAACATTCAAGAGATCGGAGAATACAATATGTAAACGACAATTATTATATCTTGTGAATATATACATTCATACATCCATATTTGGTGTAGTAAAAGCAAGGAATTTATTTAAAAGAAATTCTTCATCATCTTATATATCTGCATAAAAGTTCATTTTCACTCTTTGTCAAAGTGGAAATCTCTTTCTTAATTTCTAACCAAAGAAAACATAATGTATGTTCATACATATGTTATAAACATTTGATTTACACAACCATTCAAGATACAAATCTTTTTACCCACAATATCAATGAAGCCACACAGATCATCAATCAACAATCATCGTTGCCCAGACCAAAGTTGCGAGATTCGCATTAGTTTTGGCAAGTACAAAATCAACATTGATTCTCAATCAAGATTGATTAAACCGATTTAATGTTCTTCACCATAACAAGGAATGAAATTGGTTCAGCCAATCAATCATTCATCAGACTCGAAGGCTTAATCCGAAGGGCAGTGATATGGCCCGATCATCATCCCACAAGGATAGTTACTCAAGGCTAGCCCAATGTTAGCAACAAACTGGCCCAAGCGAGAATCTGTGAAACCAAAAAAAGACTTGAGGATTAAGCATGATCACATGTTCCCACCTTCCAAAATTCCAGCCATGTTCTCCATGTTTTACTTTGACTTTCCCATGTTGCATGAACCTAGTTTTTAGCTGCTTTACGTGAGTTATAGGATTAGTAGTAGTTTTGATGTTTAATTAGTATTTAAAGGTATGGTTAATAAAAAAAAAGGATATCAGAAAAGTTAATTGAAATATTTTGTCTTCTTCTCTAATCTATGTTCTTTCTTTGGAGCCTAACCCACTTTACAGGTTATATGAGGAAGAAGGACTGAAAAAATTACACAGATATATATTTGGAACTATAGTAACAAATTAAGAACCCGATCATAATCATGCACAACACTATCAAAACGAGTCAGAACAAGGTGGCAAATTTAAATCCAAAAATCAAGCCAAGGAATGGGACAGAGATAAATAAAAGAAGCTAGAACACCACACACCAACCGGACATCATTAATAAAGTGTGTCTTGATTAGAGGGAAAATTGTTGGAAATAATTAATCAAATCAAGTCTTTATTGTATCATAAGTTTATTGTTATTTCACAGTTGGTATCTCCATTGTATTCACATAATTTATATAGGTACATGAGTTATAAATTACACCCATAATCTATACAATAATTACAATGGAACACATCTAGTCTAATAGTCTAAGGAGAAGGTTGACGAATACTTAGACTGGACCGAAAATCAAGAAATAGCGCCCGAGGTAATCCCTTGGTAAAATTGTCAGCGAACTAATAACGAGAAGGAACATGCAGCACCCGAATGTGGCCCCATTTCACTTGATCCCGGACAAAGTGAATACATATCTCAATATATTTCGTGCGTTGATGCTGAATAGGATTACCGGACATTTGATGGCGCTCACGTTATCCCAATAAACTAAAGATGTACGCATGGGCGGTCGACCAAGTTCAAGAAAAAGATTCTGTAGCCAGCATATTTCAGCCCCAGCATGAGCGACACCCCTGTATTCGCCCTCCGTACTGGATCTAGAATAGGTGGTATGGCATTTAGAGGACTAAGAGATCAAGTTGTCTCCAAAGTATATGCAGTAGCGGGAGGCCGAACGCCGTGTATCGGGACACCCAGCCCAGTTGGCGTTTGTGTAAGTAACAAGAGAGGTTGGGGAGGCCCGATGTATATAGAGTCCCAAGTCTAACATACCTTTAAGATACTTGAGGATACGTTTGAGTGCATGAAAGTGGTGTACTTGGGGAGCATGCATGTGCATGCATACCTGCTGAACTATATAAGAAATGTCCGGCCGCGTGAATGTCAAATATATACTATAAAGCACCGGCAAGACTGCGGTACAAAGTGGGATCCTCAAATAAGCCCCCGGACGTAGCACTCAATTTCCCGGGAGTGTTAACAAAAGTCTGAACCGGGTTACAATCTGCCATCTTGGCTTGAGCAAGAATATCAGAGGCATATCTCCACTAAGAAAGAAATAAGCCATTTGGATCCCGTCTGACTGAAAGACCCAGTGAGAGGACCTAGATCCTTCATGGCCAACTCAGACAAGAGGCGAGCCATAATGTGAGACTTCAGAGCTGCAGAAGAGGCTATGAAGATAATATCACTAATATATAGTAATAAGTATGCAGTATCAGTACCGTTCTTGTAAATAAATAGTGAATGATCGGAGGCACTATGCACAAAGCCTAAGGTGGTGACATAATCTATGAACAGTTGGTACCAAACGCGAGGAGCTTGTTTCAGACCGTAGAGCGACTTTTTGAGTCAAAAACATGACGAGGATAGTCTGAGTGACAAAACCTTGCTGACTGATGCATAAACACTATTTTATGCAAGTGCCCGTGAAGAGAAGTGTTTTTTCACATTTAACTGACTAATATCCCAACCATGAGTTAAGGCCAAGCTCAATACAACCCGAATAGTAGCCGGTTTTATGACCGGACTAAATGTCTCATTACAATCCACCCCCCACATGTTGAGACCTTCCATCACAAACCAAGTGAGCTTTGTAACACTCGAGAGAACCATTAGACTTAAGCTTATGTTTAAAAAATCTACATGCATAGAATAACATTCATGTTCGCGGTACAAGGTACGAGCACCTAAGTCTTATTATCGATAAGGGCATTAAACTCATCGGTCATGAAACGGTTCCACACGGGAATGGTGAGGTCGTGGGAGACGTTTTTGGGAAGCGCAATGGGTGAGGTGGATGTGTTTAGGTCAAAGATTGGTTTAGGCTTGCATGTACCAACCATAGAGCAGGTGGTCATGGTGTGGGTTTGAATTGGCGGTGGGGTAGCAGACTAAACAATGGAGGACGACGAGTGGTAGGGGTGTTTTGGTGGTGGGTGTTAGTGGTTGGGTATGGGCCGGTGGCTTTTAGTAAAGATGTTTGGTCTAGGCCATTTGGGGGGGGGGGGTGATGAGTGTAGGAGTTAGAGTTGGGTCGGTCGACTAGACAGAGGACCACACGGACGGGTGGAGGTTGCTCTCAAGAAAAGTGTAAGATGGGGGAACAGAGTGGAGATTTTAAAATGGTAAAACATCTTCATCGAAGACGACATGACGAGAAATAATGAGCTTACGACTGGAAAGGTCGAGGCACTTGTACCCCCATGGGGTATGAACTCACCTTAGAGTGATAATAGTGATCTCCAAATATCAAACGCTGGATAAAGATGGTGAATCCTCCTAGACTTCACCTACGACACGTAACAGTGTGAGTGTTGACTGTCTTTACCGATAGTCCCGACAACGCCCGGACATTAGACAAGTGGACTCGATTACACATCGGTGATTGAATTTAGGTTTTCTATACTAAACCTAACACATATATTACATATAACATGTTGTATGATGATAAACATAACGCGTCATAATTGATTACGGCATTATCCTGCGTATACGATGTACGATTATACGATATACGATCGACGGGGCAATCGTACAAAGTCTTGTCATTCCCACCGAGGTAGGAGACTTAGGGCTTGTACACTCGTATAACTCATAACTAATTTGAATAATAGCATGCAAACACATAACCAAGCAATTACATGATCATACACATGCATGTACATAGTTATTATTTTTAGGTAAATATATATTTACTACATGTAAGCTAATTCCATGATAAAACTACATCATCATCTCATGTGAAGTCACATATATCATCAATTAACACATTTCAAGTCATTCCATAAGTTTGTAACCACATGTATGTATGCCACTTTCACTTAATAGGCCATTTACATGACAAATTCACGTAATTAATTTCCATAAATTATTCTATATGCAATCCGACATCAAGTTTACAACTTTGCAGTTTTGCATCTATTTACATGAATCATGCAACTTTATTTAAGATCTAACACAAAACAAACACCTTTATTCAAGATCTAGCATGAATGACTACCAAAACCGGGTTTTATAATAGATTTCACGTAAAGTTCATGACTTTATTGCATAACAACACTAGATCTACCATTATCAAGCATCCATAACAAGATTCATGCATGAAAATAGGCAAGGGCGAAGCCTCTCCCGGGCCAGACTGGGCCCGGGCCCCATCCATTTTTTCGCTCGGTAGTGTAAATTTATACATGTTCGGTCCAGAAATAAATATTTACATAGTTCAGCCTTATCTTTTTCAGCCCCATGACATTTGGCCCCATGACTTTCTGCCCCAATTTCGGCCCAAGCTTCGCCCTTGAAAATTGGATATTTACTTGCATGTAACATCAAAATCTTAGATCTATGCATGGATCATCATTAACATCACAAAGATCATCCTTTTGCTTCAAAGATGCAAACTTTATCGATATAAACCCTAGATCTACCCATGAAATCATCATATCATCATCATGCTGCTCTAGATCTAACATAAAGGTTAAAGCTTGGAGTTTTTTTTTTACAAGAAATCAAGCAAGAAACACATATCGGTGATCTACGATGAAACTAGGATGAAACGGGACTTGGATCGTCAAATAAATTTGACCAAGATGATGATTCTTGGTGCAAGAACTCAAAACCAGACCTTGAGAGCGTTTTTAGTCGTTTGGGGCCTGTAAAATGAGGTGGTGGGGGCTAATTGTGCTTAAATAGTGCAAATTAGGGTTTCTGCTAAAAAAGCAGTCCCAAGCATATCGCTTGGAGCTACTGAATGCTCTAGGCAATACGCCTAGAGCTCTAGGCTGGCAACCCTTTTGACTTTTGTTGACTTTTTATGTTTTTTTTTTGTTACGGTATTCGATGATTTGCCTTTTCTTATGTTTACCATTGTTT
>JBCNJP010009710.1:0-27368 GCA_039602395.1 Deinandra increscens subsp. villosa | reverse complement strand
TTCGATCCTCCTCCTTGCCATTTCTTTTTCTTCGATTTCCTTTCTTCCCTTTCTCCCATTCGGTTTCAACCGAATTCCCCAACAAATCCAACTAGATTTCCATACAGTTCAACACATGTCTATTTTCTATGTTGCTACCTAGATAGAAAGCATGTGTCTTAGGTTTGAGACAATCTTGTTGGGAAAGGTACAAGCAAGATAAAAACCCTTTGGATAATACCCGAACTTCACATCTTGTCCCCTTCACATTCGGTTAAAAAAACGAACCAACCACACAAGATTTTATAAAATTCCTCACATGCCTAAAGATTTATGATCTTGCAACTAAACTATAGCCATGCTCCCTAGATGCCATCCATGTCATGTTGATATGAGACAATGTTGTCTCATAAAGCACAAACAAGATCATAATCCAATGGTTAATGGTATTAACCAACCAACATGTTTCTTTGATGTTAGACACTTTTGTATATACAAGTACATGACAAGCCACCCAAAACATGCCATAACTTGTTCCCCCTTTCCTCCTTTTCATTTTGGACGTTTTTTAGGCATCCACAAGCACCACCATTTGATCCCTTTTTAACCAATACAAGTGTAGCTCCAAGTGATTCAAGGCCAAGACACAAGCCCCTCTTTTTCCTCCCTTCTTCTCGGTTCGGACCAGCCCCCATCGGCTCACATATAATCAAATCCAAACACCTCTTGAACCATCTTATATACTTAACCCAACCTTCACTTCACACTTAATCACATTCAAGAACAACAAACACTTTCTCCCATCTCACACTCTCTTTCTCTCGGCCTACATTCAAACCGCCACCGCCACCACTTTCCTCCATCAACCACCACTTAAATCAAGCTTCTAAACACATCTCTAGTCAAGGTAATTCATAAACATTCCTAGTTCATCATCATTCTTTCATTCTTTCTTTCAAAATCTTTCTAAACACATAATCTAACCTCTTGTTTCTTGTCAATATTCATGATCATCCTTTCATTCTTTCACCATCTTCTTCCTAATCAAAGATCAAGGGTGGGTTAGGAGCTAAACTTGGAAGCTTAATCAACAACCCATCAAGTCATTTACCGATCCCGTTTAAGTTTAAGTGAGGAAGTCTCCTTCTTTTCTTAACTTATTTCATGAATTATTCATAAAATGTCACAAAATCATGTTCATGATTAAAGGCTTGATTGTGTTATTGGATGAGTTACTAACAATACTTGAATGTTAGTAGCAATATTATGCCTTTGATGGAAACTAGAATATTGTTTGAACAATTACTTAGAAAAATATTAACATAACATGTATGTCTATGTTAAAAAGCTTTACATTGGTGACAAAGTTTATAAATCATAACATATTATAAGTTTTAAATAATTTAGTATGTTTGATTTGGTGAAAAATTCATAAATATAATATTTGAAAATAAAGTTTTAGATGAAATATATACTATGTTAAAAGTGGTAAGAGATGACACTCATTTTGTGTGTCATAAAAATGTAGTTACCATAAAACATATATATTTTGCAATCTTGAAAACACCTCATGACTTTAACTTTAAATCTGGAACCAAACATGTTGTAAGATGGTTTTTAGTCATAAAAATTGTTATATAAAGGTGGGATCCTGAAAATTCAAAAATGTAAAAATGGAATTTTTATGATAAAATATCATTCATCTTCATAAAGAAAATTAAGTAAAAATCCTTGTGACCAACAAATGACCACTTAGGACTTGTAATGGATGATTTAGGGCTGCCAAGATTATGTCTCAAACTTACAAAACGATTCGAGAAGTTAAACACTTGAAAACGGAACAATCGAATACCGTAATGCGACATTTCGACGGAAAATATAACTTATTTTTGAACAAAAGTTGGATCTGGTCCAGAACATAAAACATGCTTATTTTGACATATAAAAGTGTTTCCCAAAGTTTCAAAGTGGAAAAATATGTTTTAGAAGCAAACCGGACCAAAACTGTAACTTTCGGTAACTTGAAAATGTCAATTTTACAAGTTAAACTTCCACCGGCACACTTGGCAACTTAAAACCCTAAACCACATTAAAACAAGTCTAATAACAAATCCTAAGTGTTAAGGAAACTTAAAAGGTCATTAAACGAGTCAAATCGGTCAAACCGGTGAAACCGGTTAACTACCGGACAAACCGGCACTTAATTTTTACAAAAATATAACTATCATATATTTTTGGAAACATTTCTTCATACAAATAGACATATTTTCAAGTGTCTAAATTCTTTTCATAAAACGCGACGTATATCGTGTATTGACGCGCGGTATAATACGCGTGTTCAAACGTTAATAAATGAAAGATTTATTTATTAATCAAAAGGGGATTCAAAACCTTACAAATATTTAGCAAATTAAATATTTATATTTTCGTGACGATTAATGAAAAATAATCCATATTATTCAATATTTATTTTTCAAACGCGAAAATCTAATTATTATTTATTTATTCAAATAAATAATAAATTCCATCAAATTCAATATTATTTATTAGTCAATAAATAATGTCCTAGGATTTCCATCACTGTCATCGGGTAATAACAGTCGAGACTTAACCTTGAACATTGGGTGACGTATTCACTAACCCATATAGCCAGACCCCTAAGACGTCTTAATATTACATTGTAGACGCTTGCTAGGCTACTTCATTCAATTCATATCTGTCAGACCATCTTCATATCAAGTGAGTTTCACGGCCCCTTTTACTTTTCTGTTTTCAAACTATGGGGGAGAATTCAATGAATGCCTTTCAAATTTCATTTTGTCTGATATTATGATTTCTGTAAGACGTACTGATTGCATGTTCTTTTCATAAACCCCAATCTGTGTATTCATGTTGATTCATGTTATATGCCTAAGTCCCACTATTAATTGAATTCAATTAGTTCATTCGAAACGATAGCTTGTGAATAGATCTATTTGGGTTGACGACCCTGCCCCGACTTGGTCGCTCCAGTCCTGACTCCACGGAAATAGTCAAGGGGTACATTAGTTATTCTGGTCATTCGGTGTACATGGGGTTGGACACCAGGAGTGGGTAAACAGTTAGTTTTGAATTCAAGGTTCATGCTTGATCTTTACAACATCAGAGTCAACAAAAATAATATCATGACGGCCAAACCTTGGAACACAGCAACCCTTAGCTCTCTCATGTCTACAATTCGAGCTTATGAAGAAAAGAAACTCAAGAGGGCAAGAAAACAGGGAATTGGAGCAGCTGCCAAACAAGTGAATCAAGCCTTTATATCGCAACCCAGTGTTCCAGCAACTCAAACGGTTGATCTGACATCAAGCCCACTAGCTTTTATTTCTCAAACTGCTAGTGGATCCAGTTCCTCAAATGGCTCTAACTTGGTTACATTGGATGTTAACACCTTAGCTAAAGATTCTAGTTTTGCCTTGGGAGTAGGAATAATGAGTTGTTATCAAGCTTTGGTTGCAGGTACTTTACTTCCAAATGACCTGTCCCATGAGGATGTGAATCAGGTGAACCCAGATGACCTTGAAAAGATGGACATATCTTATCAAATGGGAATGTCCGCTCTGAGAGCCAAGCAGTATATGGCAAGAACTGGGAGCAAAACTTGGAATGATGGAAAAGGGGTAAAGCTATCTTTCAACAAAGCCAACTCTGAGATGCTTCAACTGTAATGAATATGGTCACTATGCCAGAGAGTGCACCAAGCCTAAAGTTGAAAGAGGTGCTAAAGGTGATGAAAAACAGAATGTCAAGAAAAGGGAGGTAGGAGCTGATGATAAAGCTCTTGTTGTTCAAAGCACCCCAGGAGGTTATGACTGGTCTACTCAGGTTGATGATCTCAGTCTAAGTCTTACACACATTGCTATGTTAGCTGAGGAAGAAGCAGAGAGAGAAGCACATGGAGATGAACCAACATGCATTCATGGTGAATACTGGTCCAGGGTCTGAAGTCAACTCCAGCAACACACAGGTATGCAACTGTTCTTGTTCTCATTGTGTGGAGGTATTTAAGGCTTACAAAGAATATGAATCTAAATTTTATTATGAATCCCTAAACTGTGAACGCGCCACTAGAGAATCAAATAATTTCAAAGATATGGCTAAAGTAAATAGGGAAAAGTATGAAGCAGCTAAGCTTGATGTGACAAACCTTGACAATCAATTAAGTGACACTAGAGTTCTGTTGAGAGTTGCTAACACAAAAGTTGAAAAACTAACAAAAGAGGTAGAAGAATTGAGAGATCAACTTGCTAAATCTCAAAGTAAGATAGACGCTAATAATAAGATTCAATCAAAAATGCTGGAAGCAAGATCTCTTTTCTATAACTCTGACGTTAGGATGAAATATGTTCAACAAAATTCAGGTCTAGGTTTTGGAGATGATATCAAAGAAGAAACATCAACTCACACTGTCCCCATGCCCCACATGCATGAAATGATTTCTGAACATACACCATCAAAGGGGACAATAGATTCTTTAGCCGACATAGACAAAAGACTTGTCTGAATGCCCTATAAAAATCTCATCTCCTACTTCTAACTCCACTAACACTTCTACTTCTTGTGCAGATGTAGTTAGCAGTAATGGAAGTGAAAAGGCAGAAACTTCAAGTCTTTCAAGTCAAGAGTCTTTTGAAAAATTTGACTGGAATAAAAATGGTTTTCCTATTGATGGTTCCAAACTTAAATTTGCTGAGTCTGATGTCTTTGATAAAACTTCTTTGTGTGACAATTTTAAATTTGGTGCTTGTGATGATAAAGTTACTAAACCTCTAAGACATGTGAAAATTTTGAGAAAAGGTAAGGAACCACGGGTTGCTGGTTCCAAACCTATTAATTCTGATTTGCGTACATCTGATGTTGGTGTGAATTTGAATGCTTCTGTGTGTGATAATGTGAAGGTGAATGCTAATGTAAATGTTTGTGATACTAAGAATGTGCAGAATGTGCAGGTGAACAGGTCACATGATCTTATCCCATATCCTGAGGTAAACTCAGTGTATGACCAGCTTGTGCCGGTACAGCGGGAGTATGTGTTAACAACTAGGCCCAGAGGCAAAGTTTGTTGGATTAATAAAAATGATAAACCTTCTTGGATATCCACAGGAAAGATCTATTCACAAACTCCCGCTTACCCAAAGAAGCAGTCTTGCCATGTGTGTGGAAATCCCGGACATGTGGCAAGAAATTGCTTACATAGGCCATATGAACCCTACTTTCCCAAAACTCACGTTAAAAATAATCATGGGCAATCATATGGTGGCACAAACAACAAACCTGTCCCTGAAAAGGTAAATACCAAGCTGAAAGTACCAACAGGTCCAAAGGCACCTACAGTGACCAAAAAGTCTGCACCTCACAAACAAAAGGTGCAGAACAGTGTGCCTCTTAGACCTAAGGCACAAGGTGAGAAGAAGAAGCATGCTTCTCAACCAAAGGGACAGAAAACCAAACTGACCCAAAAATCTCTTGGCAGCCACAAAACTGATTCTCAAAAACATAATAAACTTGTCAAAAAATCAGTAACTGTGTCTGAACCTGTTTTGCATGATAAACATTTTTCTCATGACAACTGGAATGTTAAAAAGAAGGTGAACCAAGAGTATGTTCCCAAAGGAGTGTATAAAAAACACTCTAAACAATTTGATGAAGCTAAACCCACAAAAACAAATGTTTATCAAATTCCTTCAAAAAGAAAACAGGTTCACAACAAAGCAGAGGAGATGCATCCACCCAGTTGCACTACTGAACCATCATCATCTTTTAAGCCATACAACTGCAGCCCTACTTTACCCAGTCTTAAAAAGGTCTGGGTACCTAAATCTAACTAACTTCTCCTATGAATGCAGGAACAGCCAAGGAGGACTGTCAGCAACCTATGGTATGTTGATAGTGGTTGTTCCAGGCATATGACGGGTGACCTATCTCTACTGCAAGACTTGGAAAAATTTGATGGAGGATATGTGTCATTCGCCGGAGGAGTTGGAGGATATATCAGTCAGAAAGGCAAATTGCACAATGGTTGTCTCAGCTTCAATGATGTGAATTATGTCGAGCAGTTAAAACACAACTTGTTAAGTGTTTCACAGATATGTGATCGGGAGTATCCAGTCCTCTTCAACAATAAAGAATGTCTCTTTCTTAAACCTGGATACTCCATCCCTGACGATTGGGTGCTGATGAGAACACCAAGATATGGTAACTCCTATGTGCTCAACATGCAGAAACTCCCCACATCTGAGGTGGCCTGTCTCCTTTCTAAAACTGCTGAGAACCACGCTCAGTTGTGGCACAGAAGATTGGGGCACATGAATCTGAAGAATCTGAATCGCCTTGCTAGGGGAGGACTTGTTAAAGACCTTCCAATCAAAGAATTTGTGCTCAAGGAGAAATGTGTGGCTTGTGCTAAGGGGAAGCAGCACAAACGACCACACAAACCAAAGGTGTTCAGCTGAATTTCATCCGCACTGGAGCTGCTTCACATGGACCTATTTGGTCCAGTCAGTATGTTAAGTCTTAACCGATGTGCATTTTGTTTAGTTATTACTGACGATGTTTCCCGTTTCACTTGGGTGTTTTTCTTGTCAAAGAAAAGTGATGTTGCAGGTATACTGATTGCTTTCATCAAGCTCATTGAAAACAAATTGAAGCAGAAAGTGAAGGCCATCAGGAGTGATAATGGGACTGAGTTTAAAAATTAAAGTATTGATAACTTCTGTGCTGAACAGGGAATTAAGCATCAATACAGTGCCCCCTACACCCCTCAGCAGAATGGCGTTGCAGAACGACGCAACAGGACCCTGATTGAAGCAGCTCGTACTATGCTGTGTGATTCAAAGCTACCGACCATGTTTTGGGCAGAAGCAGTTAACACTGCGTGTTATGTCCAGAATCGGGTGCTCATCCATGATTCGCTTAACTGTCTCTCTCCTTGCAAAATGTCCATTCAAAATGTTCTAGGAGGGTTCTTGTAGTCAGGAACTGGAATATAGGTACAAACATTAAAGTGGAACCTCTTAGAAGGGGTATCTGATGGTCATGTTTGAAATATATAACAAATGTAGATACAACCAACCCCACCCAGATATGTGTAGTGGGCATGCTAATCTCCAATTTGACTCTAATATCTCCCTATGTGAAATCTCTAATTTCACCCTGATAGTTATTACTCATCCGTTTTAAATTGAAGAAAAAAAAGTACACATGCTGTAAAGAAATTTCTATAGAAAAACATTCATAGGTTGTTTTTGTTTCTCTTTATGGTACCATTGATCCTCAAATTTTTAAATTGTGACATATGCAGCACGTACAAATCAACTGATTTCCAACGGTAATCTACTAATTGCTGAAAGTGGTGGGTTGAACCAACAGAGAACAGGGGTAAATGTTTCATCATTTTGTATTGCTTGATTTATCATGTTATGTTTAGGTTCTCAGTATTACTGAATTTAACTGTTGGGAAATGCTAGAAGATATGACCACTTCAAGATATGCTTACAGAAATGACCGAAATACGCTGGATTGAACCCTCGAGAAACATTCAGATAAGCATGTTATATTTTGGTTGTCCAGGCACGTTCACATGTCAACATGTTTAACCTATTTATTCATTTTTTATTTGTTTAGTTGTTCTGTGTTATGGCTAAGAAATTTCGAAGTTAAGAAGAAAAAATTGACATCAAGTTTTATTATTAAAACATAATTATTAGTTTATTTATCCTTCTGTACTTTTGTTATTAATTCTTTGCTGTATAAACCTTAAACTTATGATTTTTCACATTTTGTTTCAATTATTTTAATTTATCCAGGGTCATCTACTAATCTATACCTATACTTTTATTGGTGATTGGTCTAAGTTTACTTCTATTGTGCATAGGTGTGTAGTGAAACTGGATTTACAAGAAGCCTATTTGTCCGCTTGAATTCTTTGGCACATTCCATGCATTTACTTAATGTGTAGTACAAGATGCAGTCTACGATAAGTAGTTTCCCAAATTGGAAATAGGTATGAAAACATTTATTCTTCAGGTCCAATGTTTGGTTCATATTCTTTCGTATATTCGTTTGTAAATGTTTTTATTGGTGGGGTAGAAAAAGATAATGACAAGGAGCGAGCTGGATAAATATTGTTTTAATAGCTTAGTTATTAGGATTGTACAAACATGTAGAAAGCTTTGGCACTAGCTTGTAAATCGGTGTTCATTAACTCTCTGCAAAAAACAGTTTGGTCATATAACATCCACCTATTTTGTAGGCCAAACCTCCATGCTCCTTCACTAAAGAACAAACTGAATAGCAAAACGCAGTCAAGATGGTGGGACAGAAGTTGTTCAGGCAAGACTTATCACTTTTCTTTAATGAGGCTAAATGGGTATATCAGGTGGGTTTGATAATGGGTCAAAAACAGGCGGGTTTTTGATAATCTTAAAATCAATAATTGTTATTTGTTGCTTGATTCTTGATTTAGTAAATCTTAATTTTGTGCACACGAGTCTGCACTGGAATATCATGTTCCTTTTAGGGATATTTGTTGGGATTATCAAGGCATATAATCTAATTTTATACCTTTTGTTATTACAACACACAATACTAACATTGAACTCAATTTTTTGCAGAATTTTAGTTATATCGTGTTATATTTTTTATATCGGGCCTAATTTAGAATGACAACATGAAATTAAGATGGTGAATCGGTGTGTAGTTATTTTGCTAGAAATATTACTCTTTCAGGATGGTTATGCATACCAATTACCCTGTATCTTTGTTGGAATATATGTATTGGTAGATTTAACAAATGCTCACCGTTTACTAATATCACACTTTAAATTACAGAGTAACAAGAGAATAGGAGATTTAGATCATCAAATATGGGATTGCATCATGTTTATTTATTTTGCTACTAATTCAAGGTAGTATATGTTAGAAACAATTTCCTATTCCCGAGATGGACCCTTTTTGTATATTGGTTTAATGAGAGCGAAGTCGTTATTACTAATTAACAAAGTTCGCTTCGTATTATGTAGATGTCATTGGTAATATTGTGAACTTTTTTGAGATGGAAATAGTTCCTATCAAACATGGCAAGGTAACTTAAATGCTTAACTTAGGAAATCCAGGATATGGAATACCTGATCATGTCAAACCTCTTTATGATTTTTTTACTTAATGTTAATGACTTATTTATTTATTCTCGGAAAGTATTTTGAGATGGAAATAGTTCCTATCAAATGCAAAGTAACTTAAATGCTTAACTTGGAAATCCAAAATATGGAGTACCTGATCATGTCAAACCAGTTTATGGTTTTCTTTACCTAATTTTAATGACTTCTTCATTTATTCTTTGAGAGTTTTTTCACGGTACATAATTCCGTATGTTATGTTTGTGTACAATTGTTTATATCTAACCCCGTGTATCACACGGGTTACAAACCTAGTGTATAACTAAATTCAAACCTTATGGCCATTTCAATACAATGATTCCTGAAGAATTTAATAAAAAACGGTGATGAAATTTTTTAGATAAGCAACTTGGAAGAACAAACATCCTCCATATTATATAAGCATTTCACTGTATACATTATAGCTGTAATCAGCAGTTTTGGGGAATCAACTTTTGAGTCTTTTGACAATTCCTGTAAGTAAAGGCATGGTTAAAGTACACCAATTAGTTTCAAGCAATAAAGCCAAACCCATGGTGAAAATAAAATTCCCATCAAGAATCTCAAACAAATTCCAATATAAAAAATAGGTTTTATATTTCACTCTGAACAACAACATTTACCATGTTATCATATGTACAGCATTTATGTTTTTCTTCTACAATAAGCAAATATACCTCAAATATCGGTCTGTCCAACAGAAGCCTGCAACAAAATTTTAAAAAATGCTAACATAAGTAATACAAATTAGATTGTATACTACTTGGTTAGTCATAGATTATCGCAATGGTATACAATTCGGAATGATTTATCATTTACCTAAACTAACAATGCAAATGACACTCACGGTTGGCCTAAATATAATCATTTAAGTTTTCCATTTCTGTGCAAGATTAAGGGCCTAAAATACCAACATATCAACCTATAGATACATCTAAAGTTCATACCTTGAGAGTGTAATATGTCACCACATTCGCTTCTTGTCCTGGTGATGCAGTAGCCTTGATTATAAACCAAACAAATTTCAAATCAAATTACTAAGAAAAAACAAACAAACATGCCTTTAGCAATCCAATTTTGTCTTGGACGGATGGTGGCCTATTGAGATTGGAGTTGTCCAATCCTTCGGATTTTGGTTTGTCAATTGTTGCGGGTCCAGATCTGAATGATTTGGACAACGTCCTGGTAAGTGGTAACAATGATATCAATCTGCAATTGAATATCATTAAAGGAGCATACTGTAGTCATGAGTAAGTGGAGAGATATGTATCAGATATTAATGGCACACATATATATTCAAGTAACTGAAAGACATTAGTTCATTCAAAGAGGACAAAACCGACATAAAATCGAGCACAAAACAGAAGCTCCTATTTTGTGAAAAGGGGGTTAAGTTTATGCAGAAACTCCTTTTTTGATAATTATGTTACCATAGTTAGGATCTTTTAATGAGGTAATACTTTGTGCTTGATGGTTATTTATTATCTCATGAATTATTGTAACCATTGTCACCAGATACCAAAAAAAATCATAAAAATGTGCATTGATTCATAACTTAATTACCTAGTCCCAAATACCAGATTTTTAGCTCACGAACAACTATAAATTTCCCAATCAATGCCACATATTGAGCATCATCTCCTTCTCCAAATAATCAATGCCACATATTGACCATCGTTCATAGCAAAATTAATAAAATAAACTAAAAATAAAAAACAAACAATCTCTATTGAAAACCACGCATTAATAAAGAAAAATGCTAAAGCCCTGTTGAACTTAATGAAATTTCAAAGATTTGAAAAAGTTTGAATCGGGATTCATAGGGACGATCATACATATGAACATATATACATATATACCAATTCAATAGAGAAGACGTACTCGTAGAAATGGATAGAAAACAGATCGATGTTAACAAACCTGCAAGATTAAACACAGGAAGAAAGAAATCGAAGGAATTGAACACATACCTTCAACCGGTGGTCGCAATCAAAGCTAAGAAATAGAAATCTTTAAGGTATACATTGAGGATGTCAAGCACCGGAACAAATGTCGGATTCCAGAATGAAATCTGTCGATTCAAGAATCATACCAAAGCCGCTCCGACAGCAATTAGGGTTCGAGAAACCCAATCATCCAACGCCGATACGAACGGAATCGAATCAAAAAATCGGAGCAAAAAAGAAATCTTACAAAAAGAAATCTCACAAATTGAAGGGGGAAATTGGTAGGTTTGACGACATATGAAGTGGGAGGAGAATGAACGATGGTTAAGCGTAATTAGGGTTTTTAGGTGACAAGTATGCGATATACGGGTCGACATATGGGTCGGGTTATTAAAAGGATCCGCGAGTTTCTAAAGGGGATGTGATTTAGACGGGAAAATGATGCTGAGGAGGGCTGTGGTGATGTCACCTCAGCATCCATCTTTTCTTTTATATAATATATAGATATAGATATAGATATAGATGTGAATGCTTAGAAGTTTTGAAGTCTTGTAATCAAAGCATACCAAGTTGTACATTTGAGGAATAGTGTTTTATGTGAGTGAGAGACTGAATTTGTTTTGTAATATTTATATAATATGTATGCTCTAAAGAAACACTTGTGATTCAAGTAAACAAACACGTGTATCATGTTGGCATTAAACCATTGGACAACACAATGAGTTGCTAAAATGTAATTGGGTAATGAACCGCATAGTATAAGCCCTCAGGAAAAAACTTGCAATATATATATATATATATATATATATATATATATATATATATAACAAGAAAAAAGACCCGCCCGCGTTGCGGGGCGAGAAAGCGCATTTGAAAGTATAAAACACATGTCTATAAAAGTCATAAGTCCCGCGTGGCAGGATAAAAAATCACATTTCAAAGTATAAAACACACCGTATGTTGCTACGAACCGTCACGTAATATTCTCAATAGTCAGAAGTTGCATTTCATTCAAATGAGTTTAAAACTGTTAATCACATCTTATTTTCAATAGTTAGAAGTTGCATTTCATTCAAATGAGTTTCAAGATGTTCAATGGTAAATATGTAGAATTTCCATGAACTTGCATTTAATTCAAATAGTAAAATGACCCGCGCCTTGCGGCGGGGTCGAAATTATTTTTATTGTGTAAAGTTATGTTTACTTGTCTATGACGTGTATAAGTTAATGTGTAGGTAAAACACGTATGTGTAGGCAAAAAATATACAGCAATGAATTGTGTTCTTGGTAATCTGAACATGTGTGAAATTCACCAACAAAAGCTATTCAGATGAGTGCTACAATAGTACCTATCAAGTCTATATTTCATACTTGGTAATTTCCATCTGCTGCTATGGAACCTTGAAACCTACTGAACTATCACCATGCTTGCTTCGGCAAAACATTTCAACAATTGTGTAAATTTATAGGCCCAGATATGTAAGTTCTACATATGTAACTGTCACCAACAAATCTGCAGCACCATCAACTATTTAAAAACAATTTGAAAACAACAAATAGATTACATCACATGCAAGAAACAAATATGCACCAAAACTTACATTTTAGCACATGTGACACTTAATAGTACATTGTAGTAACCTCACGGCTAACTGGTTCAATAAAAGAGTAATCTTTCCACAAACTCACCAATCTGACCAAGGAGCTCAATTTTAATGCCATTGTGTTCAACCTTCTTTCCTTGCACATGTTCCAAAGAAATCTGAAAAAGGGGCAAAAGGATAAGCTCTAATTACCATGTCTAACCTCAATACGTATTTGGATAAATAAAAGTCTTATGTGCAGAATGGTGATGGGTAGTCATCCATCTACCAGAAAGAAATATCACATTTATACCTTTCCAGCAATGTTTTCTTGACCTTGGAAAAGGGGGACCAGTATCATCTGACCATTTTCTTTCTTTAATGGAACCTATATAGCAAAAATAGTCAGAAAGGATCCTTGTAAAAAGCAATCCAAGGAGACCTGCACATATAAGAAATTATAAAATTAAGATTTACACATAAGAAATTAAATAAGTATAAAATAAAATCCATGAAAAGTCCAAAAAATGATAATGTAAATAACCATCAAAGTTTTTAAAAATACAGATCAGCAAGTTTAGATGTGCCTGACCTTCATAGCCTCCACCATAAAAGTTGAGATATGTTCGAACCCAAAAGAAACCGTAATACATTTCTCATTTAGCCAACACATAAAAAAGCAACATCATCATTGTAAGTATCGATCATTTTTCATTATGAAACATTTAGGCTCAGATATATGATCATCATTGCCTTCCAAGCTCAACAGATTATCCAGTTCTAATTTAGCCAACACAAAAGAAAACAATATCATCGTCATTTGACCAACACATAAAGAAAGCAACAGCATCATCGTAAGCATGGGTTATTAATCCATTAAGAAAAAAACATGCATTGACACTTAATTAAACACGGAGGTAATATGTGAGAAGCTCTCTTTTACATATTCAGAAGTTGTTCTTAAACATTTCACCATCAGTTTTTACCATAACAAAAGTGCTACAAAAATAAAAGAAATTTAAACATCCAAAAGAGAAAATTGATCACATTCAATCCATTAGGAAAAAAACGATTCCTACTCACAATTAATCACAATAAAAAAGAACATATGAGCACATGAAATTAAGTATTTGACTATCCAAACAAAAAACAGTGATCATGTGAAATCCAATAGGAAAAAACAACATAGTTATAGAAAATCATAAAACGTAAGATCAGTTTCTTAAGTACATCTATTTTTACTATTTAAATGGACACAAAAGTCATGAATTCGAAAATAAAAGTTAATACCAAGAGGTACCAGAATATGGATGTCCTAAAATTAGAAAAAAAACAACATGAATCACAAACAAACAGAGAAACATCAAAACAATTAATATTCATAAAAACTGAAGAAAACATTGGCAGAGAATTACTAAAACGCACATGCAATGACAATAAGAAGAGGTAAAAATCGATAGTCACAATCAAACAGATACAGATAATGACAAAAGCCGATGAACAACTAAAAAACTGAAATGAGGAACCTGCAAAAGACGAAGCGAATCCAACGGAAATTGTCGTAGCTACAGACGCGAAGCAAATCCAAAGAAGTAGGCATCTGCGCGGTAAAGAAAGACTACGAAATCAACAACCATTACTCAAAATAGAAGTGAAGTAATCAGTGCAAGAGATATTAAAAACCATAGACCGCCATCAACATATCTAATATTCTCATTTAATCCCTTCAAAACTATGAAAATCGGCCAAAAGAAAGTATAATTTCTGTTAGTCTAAATAGTCTACCTAATGTTTGATCTCTTAATGAAAAATAACAGTTTTATATAGCTGATGTATATTGCTGATGTAAATAATTTACTTTATTGCTGATGTAAATAATTTACTTACATGAACCTTGGTACTGATATGTTGCAACCCTTTCTGTATATTGATTATACTTTTTCTTTGAATTTTTTACCTAAGCATTGTGGACATTTTTTGTTAAACTAACATTTGTATGCCTCAATCTCCTTAATACTTGCTTTGCAAGAGAATCTGTTTGCCTGTTAGAAAGGAGTAGAAATGTGCAGTAACAGAAATAGTACAGATGTAAAAGCATCAAACTGAAAATAGAGACTAAACCTGCAGCAACAGCTAATGGCAAGGAAAGAAGACCTGCACATATCATAAACATACAAATGGAATAAGAAGTAAAGATACAAAATACAAAGTGTTGTACCAAACATAAGCTTAATAAACATCAAACATTCAAAACTATCAAAAGTCTGAATTTGAAGTAAGTTACAGAACTAAAAGTAATAAAATTTGACAACCAAATAACACATCACATGCTTAAATTGTATTTAAAAAGCTGATTCAAAAGAAACCTAATAGAATCTGTAAGAAAAAAATATGCTTTCAACAAAAATGACTAAAAAGGGTAAAGACATAGAACAAAATTCAAACATCAAAAAGGATATAAGCATGCAAAAACCTTACAAAGAAAAAATTAACATCGCCCATTAGAGACTTATCTAATTATTTATATTGACTTTCAGTGCTGGTTTTCAGTACAAACGAATAGATAAGTTATTACATCATTTTGAGTTATGTTATTAGGTTCACCAAGAGGATTACATCAGTATTACTAAGTGCAATAAATGAGTTACAGTTACTTATAACTGTATATTTTTTGAGTAATTTTAACGAAATTCATGCATCAAAAAGGATTTTAACATGCATAAACTTAAAACCAAACTCATAAACCAACATGGAGTAAAAGGAAAGCGGCTAATCTTTGGGCGCCTCACTCATTAATCATAAGTGTGGGAATTTTGATGCAATTGAATGGCAATTAATTGACGTTTAATGGCGATTCATGAAGAATTGGTTCACATTCCATCTATGCGATTGAATTGAGGGATTTTGGACGAAGGGCAACTTGAGAGTTCAAGCTCAATAACAACGTACACGTGGCAGGCTAAAACAACAAACACGTGGCTATATATCCTCACTCAGATCCTTCTTTATTATAATAGGAAGATAGGAAGATTAATATATAATAATAATTTGAAAGTGAAACTTATAAATTGCAGCAATCTAGGGGCAACTTCTATTGTGAACTCATCTTCTAAAAGTTAGTAGATTTTTGCTGCATCAACTGTCGCTCAAGATGATATACTGTTATTTATGGTTGTACAGGAGCTGCATTTCCACTTCATTATATTTGATCTATTTAAGTTGCTTTAATTTGCATTGACCCAAGTATGTCCAATGGTTATTACAAACAAAGCTTTTGTGTTTGTTGATAGAATCAATAGCAAGCTCAAAAGATTCAAAAGCGAGGGATACCAACGGCTCTCACATCGGTTTAGACCTTAGCAAGTATTAGTAGCTCTTTGCCTGGGTTTTTATGTGGCCATACAAGTTCCTCATGGATAAATTGAGCCATGATCGAATTAATATTTAGTTACTTACATTATTAGGGCAGTTGCTTGAAATTATTGATTTATTCAACTTACAATGTCTTTATTCAAAAATCAAAATAATAAAGACACATCATTTGCTTCTACGTGATATTCCTTGCATCTCTTATATAATATATATTGTTATATATACTATTATATATCTATACTCCTTCAAGATGTGTTTTATGCAAAAGGATTACTTGAAAATCTGAACCAAAAACAGAGTTTTAGAGGTTCAACCTATGACTTTGCAAGCTCAATGTTGAATGTTGATATTCATTTTCTTATAAATATAACTCTTAACGTATTTAATTTTCAATATTTGTTAACTTTATTCTTTTATCAAATAGTTGTCTAATACACTTATCATATCATCATACGTATAGGAGTTGGGGTATTTCAAACCAAATTGAACCTCTTCTTTTGGGAGTATGAAAACAAGTTGCTTTTTTATTTATTTATTTCGAGACTTACTAATAGCAGTAAGCTTACTAATGGGATGTGGACTATTTTTGTGTAATAATTTAGTTTAGATCCATCCTATCAGAACTATGGAAATGGCAATCTCATGGATGCAATTTACAAAGGTTAAAGTCAAACTTAGTTTTACTGATTATTTTTCTTATTTGGTGTTCATAAATCATAATATGGATGAATTTATGGTTTTGGTAGGTTTAATGTTTTGAAATTATCATAGATTTTGAGGGATAAAAGACCCATATTTGTAGGTGACTCACTCCAAAGAGGCATGTTTGACTCAGTGGTGTGTTTGGTGTAATATATGAGGTGAAGAAATATCTTCAAATAGTATAACTATTACTTTTTTTAAATTCCGCCCGTGCATCGCACGGGTATTAAAAACTAGTATACATATATACGTATGTGGCCATACCCGTCCTCCTTTACCCATTCCTCTTTCTGATTGTTGAAGACTTTCACCTTTACATCATCTCAATGAAGGCCGGTGATAGTGGACAATCTCACGCAACTCTCTCAACTCTGTTCTTACCAAACGTCATTCATAGGAGTATGCAGATTAAAGGGAAAATTATCAAAATAGCCTTAGACCCATTTTAGCTTAACAAAACAGCCCTTGACTCACTTAGTTTCTTAAATGGCCTTTGACTTATAAAACAACGAATGAGTTAGGCGATTATAAGGTGAAAACGGCGAATATACAACTTACAATGTCTTTATTCAAAAATCAAAATAATAAAGACACATCATTTGCTTCTACTTGATATTCCTTGCATCTCTTATATAATATATATTGTTATATATACTATTATGTATCTATACTCCTTCAAGATGTGTTTTATGCAAAAGGATCACTTGAAAATCTGAACCAAAAACAGAGTTTTAGAGGTTCAACCTATGACTTTGCAAGCTCAATGTTGAATGTTGATATTCATTTTCTTATAAATATAACTCTTAACGTATTTAATTTTCAATATTTGTTAACTTTATTCTTTTATCAAATAGTTGTCTAATACACTTATCATATCATCATACGTATAGGAGTTGGGGTATTTCAAACCAAATTGAACCTCTTCTTTTGGGAGTATGAAAACAAGTTGCTTTTTTATTTATTTATTTCGAGACTTACTAATAGCAGTAAGCTTACTAATGGGATGTGGACTATTTTTGTGTAATAATTTAGTTTAGATCCATCCTATCAGAACTATGGAAATGGCAATCTCATGGATGCAATTTACAAAGGTTAAAGTCAAACTTAGTTTTACTGATTATTTTTCTTATTTGGTGTTCATAAATCATAATATGGATGAATTTATGGTTTTGGTAGGTTTAATGTTTTGAAATTATCATAGATTTTGAGGGATAAAAGACCCATATTTGTAGGTGACTCACTCCAAAGAGGCATGTTTGACTCAGTGGTGTGTTTGGTGTAATATATGAGGTGAAGAAATATCTTCAAATAGTATAACTATTACTTTTTTTAAATTCCGCCCGTGCATCGCACGGGTATTAAAAACTAGTATACATATATACGTATGTGGCCATACCCGTCCTCCTTTACCCATTCCTCTTTCTGATTGTTGAAGACTTTCACCTTTACATCATCTCAATGAAGGCCGGTGATAGTGGACAATCTCACGCAACTCTCTCAACTCTGTTCTTACCAAACGTCATTCATAGGAGTATGCAGATTAAAGGGAAAATTATCAAAATAGCCTTAGACCCATTTTAGCTTAACAAAACAGCCCTTGACTCACTTAGTTTCTTAAATGGCCTTTGACTTATAAAACAACGAATGAGTTAGGCGATTATAAGGTGAAAACGGCGAATATACAACTTACAATGTCTTTATTCAAAAATCAAAATAATAAAGACACATCATTTGCTTCTACTTGATATTCCTTGCATCTCTTATATAATATATATTGTTATATATGCTATTATATATCTATACTCCTTCAAGATGTGTTTTATGCAAAAGGATCACTTGAAAATCTGAACCAAAAACAGAGTTTTAGAGGTTCAACCTATGACTTTGCAAGCTCAATGTTGAATGTTGATATTCATTTTCTTATAAATATAACTCTTAACGTATTTAATTTTCAATATTTGTTAACTTTATTCTTTTATCAAATAGTTGTCTAATACACTTATCATATCATCATACGTATAGGAGTTGGGGTATTTCAAACCAAATTGAACCTCTTCTTTTGGGAGTATGAAAACAAGTTGCTTTTTTATTTATTTATTTCGAGACTTACTAATAGCAGTAAGCTTACTAATGGGATGTGGACTATTTTTGTGTAATAATTTAGTTTAGATCCATCCTATCAGAACTATGGAAATGGCAATCTCATGGATGCAATTTACAAAGGTCAAAGTCAAACTTAGTTTTACTGATTATTTTTCTTATTTGGTGTTCATAAATCATAATATGGATGAATTTATGGTTTTGGTAGGTTTAATGTTTTGAAATTATCATAGATTTTGAGGGATAAAAGACCCATATTTGTAGGTGACTCACTCCAAAGAGGCATGTTTGACTCAGTGGTGTGTTTGGTGTAATATATGAGGTGAAGAAATATCTTCAAATAGTATAACTATTACTTTTTTTAAATTCCGCCCGTGCATCGCACGGGTATCAAAAACTAGTATACATATATACATATGTGGCCCTACCTGTCCTCCTTTACCCATTCCTCTTTCTGATTGTTGAAGACTTTCACCTTTACATCATCTCAATGAAGGCCGGTGATAGTGGACAATCTCACGCAACTCTCTCAACTCTGTTCTTACCAAACGTCATTCATAGGAGTATGCAGATTAAAGGGAAAATTATCAAAATAGCCTTAGACCCATTTTAGGTTAACAAAACAGCCCTTGACTCACTTAGTTTCTTAAATGGCCTTTGACTTATAAAACAACGAATGAGTTAGGCGATTATAAGGTGAAAACGGCGAATATACCTTTAATGCTTTTAATATTTTAATTTTTAACCTTCTAATTAATTAAGCTTCTTAATATGTATTTACTTAATAATTTACATTTGATAACTTTAAAAAAAAAACTAAATGCATAATACTTAATAAAACTTTTTTCTGAACATTTTAACTTAAGTTTTATTAAAAACAGATTTATTTAAAAAGAACAATTAAGTCTCGTAACGACTTTTCTATAACTCTTAAAGTAATAACAAAAGTTGAAGATAATATGTAGAGTGGTTGTTTAAAAATATAGTAAAAAGACGAGTTCAAATAAATAAAGTTTTCTAGTTGGAGAGAAGATGTAAGTAATTATATAAAATTTTAAAGACATCGCCGTTCCAAAAAAAAAATGTAACAAGTCATATATTAAGATGCTTAATTAATTAAATGAAACTAAAATTAAAATATAAAAACAATTCAATATGAACACTCGCCGTTTTGCATTTATTCGCCGTTTTACAATTCAATTTGCATCATTTTGTTAATTGAATTTGGGTCAAAGGGAAAATAAAATAGACTAAGAAACGTTCCATAAATATAGTATCAATATTTTTATAAAAAACCCGAATTAGTACTTCTTCAATAAAACATAGTTTAATATTTTAGGAGAGTGTGAAGCAGTAGACGTTTTCCATGTCGTAGACAATGAATAATTTGAGAGTTGTGGAGACGAAGAGAGTTTTCGAGCAAAGATTTTTATGTGTTTTCTTAAACATACTCAGTTAGAGTTTTCTAACAACACATAAAATTCATTTCTTGAAAACCCACTCTGCCTCCGCCGGTGTAGGAACTCCAAAATATTCATCATCGACGTCACCAGAAATGTCTACACTCTCACACACACATTAAATATTACTACTTTGTGTCAAGAAAAAAGGGTTTGAGGTTGGAGATGGTGGGAGGAGGGGATATATATAGATGAAAAAAATATGTAAGGCCTTTTCTATGAAAATTTCACGAGTGTCATACTTGAAGTTTATCTATATACATTATATAGATGCAAAAAATATGTAGGGCCTTTTCTAAATTAACTCTTTTTTTAAAAAAAGGTTATTTAATTTTTAATTATAAAATATCTCTAAATTAAAACTTAATAAAAGTTTGTGACCAAGAGTATAAATAAAATTAAAATTTAAATAAATTTTCAAAATTACTTCTTTTAATAAAAATTTCTCGTTAACAATGGAACTTTATAAAATAAACTGTAAGATAAATTTATAAGTTAAAATTTCTAAATATTACAAATTACTATATATTACAATTAAGAACATTTTTGATTATTTTATTAGGTAATGATTATTTTAATATTTTAATTGGATTATTTTAATAGTTTTTATATATAAAATTAGTCTAATGTTTTTATATATTTAATTAATCAAACAAATTCAATATTTTTTTAATAAATGATATTACAATCAGTCTAATGGTTTTGTGTGTTCGTATTATCCGAGCGGTAACCTCCATTGACGACTAATTTTGTGTGTTTGCATTATCACAGCGGTAACATCCATTGATTACTAACAATTTATATTATGCTTCCATATTACAAATGCAATATTCACGTTATCACGGCGGTAACCTCCATTGTAATGGTTTTGGGTGTTCGCGTTATCCCACGGTAACCTCCATTTACATTATTTGATTTTATAATTTTTTTTACTTTTTATATTTTTGTTTTGTTTGTGTAATACATAAACTTTTAAATGGTAAATATGATATGGTCATAATTTAATAAGTGATTTTGGTCGTTCATGTTTTCTTTTTTTCGTTTTCCTCCGCATATCTTTAAAACAATGCAACGGTTAACCTCTATTGATCACCTATCATTTATGTTGTTGTTGGTGTAGCAGTTTAACTGTTGTATCTACCCGTGTTATCCCAACGATTAAAACAAGAACACAACCAAACGAGACCGCGTTGAAATGAACGAAGCCATGATCTTTTGTGAAACTCACTCTATGTAAAACAAACAACATGCTAAGCTAATAAAAATAACGTAACAACGATGCAATTTTGGTAATATCATGACGTAATTCTTGAACACCTCCGCGCAACGCGCGGAGGGTTAAAATCTAGTAATATTTAACTTGTTAAAAACATACAAGAGAAAAACATAGTTAAGTTTAAAACATAAACATTAAAATAAACTAATTTACAATAATTTAACTTAACATTAAAATAAAATAATTTAACTTGTTAAAAGTGTACTTTATGTTTAAAAAATAATTTAATAAAAAAATTGAATAAGTGGCGAATATATTTCATATTGGAGAATAGGGTTGGAGAATACCATTTTTTGAATATCTTAATAAGGAAAATGGCGAATAGGCTTGAAGAATAGGGTTCAAATTAGCGAATGATTTTATAAAATGGAGAATGAATGTATAAAATGGAGAATAGGCCTGGCGAATATAACAAAAAAAAGATGACGTGTCACGATACTATTGATCTGATATTTTGGTAAACCACTTGGTTAAAGACTATTTTGTTAATTTGTTTTTGGTCCAAGGCCACTGCATCGTTCATAGGTGCGATGCTGAGGCGTTTGGGTTTCTAGGGTTTTGGTACCACTACTCATTGTTTCTCTCTCTAGAAACCCTTCTTCTGAGTTCTTATCATCTCTGTGACACCGCCGACATGGTGACTGCCGGCGTACGCTATCTTTCGTGCTCCGGTGTGACGCCGTCGGTGTGCGATGCTTCGGGTGTCTAGGGTTTCTTTTGGTCGGAGACTTAGAACTCTGCCTTTTCATATCCATACCGGTCTTCATGTGAGTGTTGGATGTTACTTTTGTTCTTTAATCGTTGTTTTTCGGTGGTGGATTTGGTCCGTTTGAAACCCTGGCATCGCTATGGTGCTCGATCCGTTTGATGATCCCGTGGTTTTCTATAAGGCCGCTGTTTACCGGTAGGTTTTCATGGTTTTCATCGGTTAAGGTCAGTGTTCTCTAAGCATCTTGATTTTCTGATTTGATTTCTGTTGCGAATGTTTGGTTTCTACGGCCCGTGGCTGTGATTTTCGTCTGAAAAGTGGGGTATAGAGTATTTTCTGTTCAAATTCTGGTGTGGTTGTTTCGTTTAAATGGCCAGAGGCTGTGATTTTCACTTGAGAAGTGTGGTATACTAGTATGAAGATGAATTGGGATGCATTTTGGATTATGTTTGCAATTCTGACTTCTTCTGATATAGTTGTACCATTTGTGGTCGACTTCTGGTATTGATGTTTTGTTTATATGGCAATAGACTGTGATTTTCACTTGACAGGAGTATAAAGATCAATCGGCCTGCATTTTGTTGTCTTTTGTTTCTTTTTTATCCATTGTGCTGCTTATGTTTGCAACTCTAACTTCTGATGTGGCTGTTCCATGTAGATGGGTAAAGGCTATGATGTTTATCTGTTAATTGGGGGTTTATAGAGGATGCCTACTGTATTTTGGCATGGCAATTGATTTTGCAGCCATAGCAGATTGTGCAACCTCTTTGTTATTTTCTCCCATTGATATTCTGAGCCTCTTCATTGCCTATGCTCATCTGACCCTCTGCATTTTGGTTGTCTTTTGTTTTTTATTGTTGATTATGCGGCTTATGTTTGCAATTCTGACTTCTCATGTGGTTGTTTCATGTAGAAAACTAAAGGCTATGATGTTTATCTGTTAATTGGAGGTTTATAGAGGACACCTACTGTGCTTTGGTTTGGTAATTGATTTTTGCAGCCATAGCAAATTGTGCAACCTCTTTGTTAGCTAATCCTATTGTTGTTTGTTCTTTATGTTGGCAGCAGAGAGTAGTGATTTTCATTGAGGTAAACCCTGTTCTCTTACTTTGCCTATTCTATTTTGTGGAGTTAAAATGATCTTGCGAGTTCTTAAAGAAGAGTGATGCCATTAGTTTGGGTGAAGTGGTAAGGTCGGTAAATTGCCAACTTCTTACTCTCTCATGTACATGATTTTGCTTCTGGAACAATTATGTTTTTTTTAACAAGTGAATTTGTATGATTTGATAAAACATTTTCAGGACTTTCATTAACATATTTCATTTTTGTTCTCCAAAGTTAGAGTTTGGTTGGAGATAGCTGTGATTAAGGAGAAGCTCCATATTGATGACAGAATGGTAAATTTTTTTATCATATACAAGTCAAGTCACTGTATTGAGTTCTTGAAATGCTATAATGTTATTAAAGATTGTAAAAATGTCAGGTTGAGGCGACGAAGATAGTTCCTAGAGAAGATCAGAGTATAATCAGTAGCAACATTGGTACCATTAAAAGTTCCTCTGCTCCGAAACGGATGAGAAAATACTTGGAGGAGGTTTACCATCAACAGTCACTGTGAACGATTTCAAAAGGTACTTTAAACAGTCGTATACGACGGGCTGGTTAGAGAACTTGGAATAAAATTGATCTCTCTCTCATGGTGTCTGATGAGCAGGTAACCGATTTTAAGGGATATAACGGGCTGGTTGGAGACCTCGGGCAACCTTCTATATCTCTGACTTATTTAAAATACAAATAACATATTGTTTAGAATTGAGCTCTTTATCTTTTAACTTCCACTGTCTTTTGGTTCTTATTTATTTATAATTGAAGCATTATTTATTTATTTTTTCGTTATTGTAATGATGCCAAAGAAGGTACATTCCGGTTCTCATTGTGGAAATTGGTTACTGTTTTCATGTTTACATACCATTACATTGTGTCTTCACTGCAAATGTGAATTTCACCTTCATTCACTCAAATGAAATGGTTTCTAGAGCATTTCACCACTTTTTCAGCTCTGATTTTATTGATATGAATTGGTTTATTATATGTTCTATATGTTGTGCTGTCCACTTCAATGATTTTGACCGCGCCTTTTATCTTTCAAGTGTTTGGCTTAAGATTTTTAAAACGATGTTGTGTATATAGTTACTGTATTAGGGACTATGAGTTAATTTGCAAAAGATTAGATTTGTACAAGCTCAAAAAACTTAAACGGCTGTCCCCGACGCAACGCGCGGGAGGGGTCAACTTCTAGTGTCTCTCTCATCTTTGAAGGCAACGGTGTCTCTCTCTCTCATGAACAAACCTTTCTCTCTTCTGGCTTCTTCCAATGATCTTTGTGAAATCCAGGCATGGTGGCCGCCGGTATATGCAACATTCATCTTTTTGGTTGTTCTCTGGTGTATCGCCGCCGGCGGGTTCCCGCCGTTATGCGCTTCCGCTGGCGTCTTTGATCCAGAGATCGACTTGGATTATATTCAGATGTGGGGTTTGTCTTCGTCACCAGAGTGGTGACGCTTTCGTTTTCTGGTGGGTTTTTTTCCAGCGATTGCCACACTTCCGTTTTCTTTTCTAAGGAACTCCATATTCCGTCATGCGTTTGCAGTCTCTCCCACACACACAAATACGCATCTGGCCTCCATTGTCTAACAGCGCCACCGGCCGGGATTAAGGAAAAAGTGTTTTGATGTTGCTGGTCCGTTGCGATGCTTAAGTCGTCGCCCTCTCCCCTTAGCTTCTACGCTGTGTTCCCGAGTTCATTTAACGAGGGAAAGGAAAGGAAAGAGAAGTAAGTTTAAAATTTTTTGTGTTCCTGAGTTTCACTTAAGGAGGGAAAGGGAAGGAAACAAAAAAAAGTTGTGTTCCCGAGTTTCATTAAAGGAGAGAAAGGGAGGGAAGGGGAGGGAAAGTTAGTTTATTTTCTATTGTTTTTCTTTCCTTCCAAATCGGAAGGATTTGGAAGGCAGACGAATCACTCCCTTTCTCTTCCTTTCTCTTCTTTTCCTTTCTTTTCCTTTCCTTTCTCTTCTCTCTTTTCCCTCTTTAAGTAAACTCGGGAACACAGCGCTAGGGTTTTCATTGCCGCTACTGATGAATAAAATAATGGTACGTTTTTGCCCGATTGGGTGTATTTCTTTACTGATTTGAAATTGGTTTTGGTTTCTAATATGTTTTATATATCGTTTATAATTTCTTAATTTTGTGGACAATTTTTGACGGATTTATCTTTCGTTCCTCCGCTAGGGTATCATTTCTGAACCTTAATCGTAATATGGCTTTGGTTTATCACCCGATCTATACCAATTTCTACAGGTTAGGCTCTTGGAAGGAATCTGCAATCGTAGGATTAGGTGTATTTATTTACAGATCTCTGCTGTAGGTCGAGGGTTTCACTTTATGTGACATGTGGTTTAGTTTATTATCACTAACCTTCAAAGGTATGTTTGGGAAGCTTGCTAAGTCTAGCATAGGGGGTGGGTGTTTGGATTTGTGATCTAGAACTGATTATTTGTTTAGTGTAACTTAGGCTCACAATATTTCTCTTTGTATCATTTGAAAATCAGCGGACTTTGAGAGCCATCGTGGATACTGGCTAGACATGCCTTCATGTAATGAATAAATGATGTAGTGTTTTAATTTTAGTTATCGATATATTACTTTCCAGTTCCATTTTTTATTGCTTAATCTTTGAAACTTTGAAATCTTGGAGTGGAAGAAACTGTAGATATTGAAGAGAGGAAAATATAACTGATTTTTAACTGCGTATGATTTGAATTTGGGTGTTCTAATGCTTTTGATACACATTCATAAGCTAACACTTTGTTGACTCAAATTACATGATGCAGGCCCTTATGATGCTAAAACAAAGACAGGAAGCCCAAATGGATCAATTAGGAAGGAATGAGGCTTAGCAAACCTAATAAAGAAACTATAAAGAATGCCCATAGGTAAATACTATAAAGAATGCCCAGACGAAAGGTAAATACTATAAAGCAAACCTAACAACGTTTAGGCATGATGCAGGTACCTAAAATAAAGGAATCTTACATACTTGATATGGACATTCTACAATTTGTTGACTCAAATGGCATGATGAAGGTACCATTTGAATGTGTATAGGTTACTTTTTTATGCAATGAATCATCTTATTGTCTTAAGGTGCTTTACTATCAATATAGTTTTAAGTATGGAGTTACATGCTTCATGCACCTATATTTATAATTCATGAAATTTATATGTATTACAGAGTTTAAAATTTGTATCGCAGATTTAAAGTTGTGTTTAGACCCTTCTATATTTCTTATTAAAAAACTTAAGTTCAACTTTGCTTATTAGTATGATTGTTGATTCTTAAATTTGTTTGTTCATGAGCTTTTTCACTGTCATGATACTGTTTTCTTATAAAATTCATGAACTTTCATTCATCATATGAAAACTACTAAGTTGAAAATTTAAATTTTTTGAACTGTGTTTTGGGTCACCCTACCAAATGGTACCTATACCCAACCTTAATATTTTGGTAGTCTTATTTCCTGGTAGTGTTCATTACTTTACCCTTGAGTCCTTCACTTTACAAGAATCACTAACATGAACAATATCATCACATGGGGATTTCTATTATTAATTATGCAACATTAGTTTATTCCATTGTTGCAATAGGGAGATAAAAATCCTACTTAATCCGCTAAATTGTTATTTTCTTGAACGATAGCTTGATTTCCAAGACTGCGTTATGTGTTCAAAGGGATCCATTACTGCAAACTTTATGTAACAGGAAATGCGTTTTGTTTCAGAATGGTTATGCATCATTGGTTATTTTTAAAGATGAAAAGGTCAAATATTTAGACTTCAACTTTTTGTAAACTGACTAATATTTTATACGAGAACAAAAAGTCAAAAAGATCTTGGATTTCACAAAGTTGATATTGAGACTTGCACATTTGATGATAGAATACCCATGTAATGAAGAGGTTGAACTCCTGGCGTTGAGGTATGACTTTTG